>VZTB01009523.1:70785-91537 GCA_013397245.1 Thryothorus ludovicianus
CCGGGGCTCCTCCCGACCCACCCTCACCCCGACCCCCGGGGCTGCCCCCCGACCCACCCGATCCCCGGGGCTGCCCCCCGACTCGCCCTCACCCCGACCCCCGGGGCTGTCCCAGGCCCACTGTCACACCGCCCCTCAGGGCTTCTCCCTTCCCTTTCCCACAGCCCTGCGGCGGTGCTGGGGGCGATGCTCCCCTCAGCGCCCCGGGACTCCCGCGGGAGGTGAGGAGTAGGACTGGGAACACCCAGGAGGAGCTGCCTGGTGGGCGCTGGGAGCCGCCTGCCGTCGTGGCTGGCTGTGCCAAAGTTGGACCCTTGTCCTCCTGGGCAGCCCCAGAACCCCCAAACACACTGGGGTCTGGCTGGGTCAGACGCTCGCTCTTAGCCCAGCACCATGTGGGCTTTGCTCCCTGCAGTCATGCCTGAAGGTAGGTGAGGGAGTTTATGACCAGTTGCCAGCTTTGAGAACCATCCTACTGTCCTGCCCTGTTCAATTTCTAAATAGAAAATTGGACCCTTCCCCAAGAGTTGTCATTGTGAGTTGGGACCTATTAAGTAACCAAGACGTGAAGGGTCCAACATGCAAGAGATGTGTGAACACCTTTTTTTTTTTTACTCTCGCTCCTAATCAGCCCATTAGCATTAGATGAGGGAGGTGAAGTTAATGGTAGTGCTATTATATATCTCCTAAATTACAGTAATCCTTTGAGGTGGGAACGGTTGCAGTGGTGCTAGCTCCAGCAGTTTTATTGAGAGCATTGTGTTCTTCACGTTTTCCCAGAGAGCTCAGCCCTGGGAAACACAAGATTATAGGAGAATATCTAATACAAAGCTGAACAAAGGACCCCTGAAGACTCAAAACCAGAAGGCAGATTAAAACAGTTTCATATACAATTTAAAACTTCATTATTTTCACTTAACCTCATTCATTTTTAATACATGGAGTTGGGAATTAACCAAAACTGGGTTAAGTTTCCAAAGGAATCATAGGCGTGGCTTGCTGAGATGATGCCTGGCTTCCTACTGGCACACATGGTCACAGGCTGCAGCCATGGGGATCCCTTGGTGAAGAATGATCTACAGTGGGACTGGGAAAACACTGAACAGCCCATTGAACAGGTAGCTGGGAACGAGATGCTGCTAAAGCCCCATCCCTGCAGAAATCTGGGACCTGTAGCTCTCCCCAGAAGACTCAGGATTGGGGTTATGCACCAAGGTCTGGTCTCCCAAAAGAATGAAGAAAAACTGGGGGTCAAGTGGAGACAACTTTTCTTTATGTGGTCCAAAGAGGTTTGAGTAGCATCTGCTTTGGTTGTTAGTTGCAGTTTAATTTTGGTGGGTTATGAGTTTCTAAATGCAGCTGTGCTGCAGAGACAGACTACCAGTGGGACATCAGGACATATCTGTCACCAGCCCATTTTGGAATAGTGAGCTTGTTCTGTCAACTTCCCTCCCTCATATTCACTTTATGGATTCTCATTAATTACATCGAGAGCTCCTATTTTTGCTAATTTATATCTATTTCTTAAAAAAAAAAAGCCACATACTTTCATTACTTACTGTACAAATTAAGTAGTACCTCTTAAGTAGTGCACATAGTTATTAGATATCTTTTTATATCATTAATATTTTAAAGAAAATTGTGACAAAGAAGCAACAGATTTGTCTCTGGTATTTTTATTATTAAGAATTACAAATGCACAAAAGTCACTGTGAACTGTGTGCAGTCTTAGTAGTCTGACACTAAACTGCTGCCATGAATTAGAAAGATCACTGGCTAAGGAAACTGAGGCTCTTTTAAAGTATAATTAAAATTAAAGGTCTGTTATATTTCTTCACTCCAATTTTAATAATATAATCCTTCATGCCCACTCCCAGCTGGCCAAATCCTAATTACACCATCCCATAATTTCTGTAGTAAAAAAAGTATCTCACTTTATGTAAAAGTGCTTTGCCATGCTTCTGTCTGCTGATGTCTCTCATTTGTACCTTCTTTGCACTGCTCTGTGTTTAAATATGTCATTTATAAGACCTGGCTTTGCTGATCCCAAGGGTTGGATTCTTTACAAATGTGATCAGCTCTGAAAAGTGAGCTGAGAGTGCTGGACATTTTTGTACAAATCAGAAAAATAGGAAAAGTATTTTGCCATCTTTTCTCCACTCTGCAGCCTGCTGAGCTTCACAGCTAAAGCAACTGACCTCTGTACTGTCAGCTGTGTGCATGGATGTTTTAACTGAGTCTTTTAACCTTGTTTTCTATATTTAGTTTGGGGTCTCTCAATGAAAAGGCTCTACTGGCCTTATTTAAGGCATTTTTCCTACAGTCTGTAGTCTGTTAAAAGGGAATGTAAAAGATCTCTAATGGTTTGCTGTGTTAGAGCCCCTGTGATTAGCTAACTGCTACTCCCCTGCTCCTTTATACAAGGCAGATCCACAGCACTCAGCATCTGAGAGGGGTGTAATCCCTAGCAATCCTTTAACAATGCAAATGGAAAAGCTCCTGGTAAATGTTTCTCTATTTTTTTCAGAAGTTGTTCTCATCCAAATATTTGGGTTTCTGGCTCATCCTATGGATGGCAGCCTGATGCTCTTTTTCCAGTGTTTGAGAAGAGCCCTGAGAGGAGCTACATTTTTGTCTTGGAGGGGCTGTTATTTACATGGAAAAATGTTGTATGTGTGTTCCCAGTCTTCTTCCCACAGAATCAGCCAAGGAAGTCTCACTGAAAAATCTCTTAAATGTTTCTCTTAGGTTCTTGCTCAACAACATCTGTTCAAATCACCAGTTAACTACACAAGTGTTCAATTTCCAAATGTTTGGCCACTTAACTATTTTGATACAAGAAGGTAAAAAAGTCACTGGAACATCTTCTGGCCTGTATTAGAAAGAATCCATTACAGGAGAGCTGCTTGAGTGGGAACATCCAAACACTTGGAGTGTTCCTTGAAGTGCAGCTCCAAGAAACAAGGAGTCTGTGGGTTGGACTTGCACATCCTTGTGCATGATCACTGCAAGCTGCTGGAGAGCTGCTGCACTGATGTTGATCCACATCTGTTCTCAGCTGAATGCTGCCTGGCACTGTCAGAGCATCAGTGTTTTGCCTAGCAGATAAATGCAAACCTTAGGAACACTGGATCAGCAGTCACAGCACAAAGATGTTTTGGTGCAGCAATGACAAATGTGTCACAACAACTCCTGAAGTTCTGATTCGGTCTCTCGTGGAGAAAATTTGCATTTCAGGCATCTCAAGGCCCTCACTGACTGCCCTGTTTGCTTCGGAATCCAGTTTGAAATTGTACTCCTTGTTTTTCAAACCACACCCTCGCTCCTTGGACTTCTTTCCAGCTCGTCTCCTGGAGACAGCAGTCTGCCCCTTTCCTTCCCTCTGTCTCCTCTTTCCTTCCACAAACTCCTTGCTGCTGAATCAAGAACTGTTTTCTATCATTGTCTCCCATTGAGAATTGACTCCTTGTACATGTCGTGCAGTCCTTCATTTAACTGCAAAGTTCCATTCAAATAATGCTCTTTTCGCCTGGAATTCAATTATGCTTTTCCATCTGTTCTTGCTGAATGCATGACTCTGGGTCATACAAAGCACTCTGAGGCTCTGGATGAATTTCTTCTGTGGTTTTTGTAAGTCGTTGCGCAAGCTCCTGAGAGCAGGCTGGTAAAAATTGTAATGTTTTTAAAGTTATTTGAAATGTAAAGATTACGTTGCAGAGTTGTTTATTGTCTAATTCATTCTTTGACAGGAAAATGATATTGTACACGCTTAGCATTTCAGGACAGTCCTGTTATGCTGGATTTTTCTCTTGACTTGTTCTTGATAAAGGTCACTTTATGAATTTAGTTCAGTATGTGAAGCCCCATCCTGTATTCCCTGCACATGAAAGCTCTGCTGGAGATTATTATCTCCATCTCTCCATCACCTGCATCAGCAAATTTTGATAGCATTTAATGTCAAAATGAGCACTGCTACTCTCTAGAGGCAGTAGCAGTGCAGGATGGAGGTCTTTAGGTTCCCCACAGAGCATGCCATGGTGATACACAATTTACCTGCATTGTGCAAACACTATGCCTGTCTTGCCTCCCAGGAGCATTTCCATTTGGAGGAGCCATTTCTGTCCATGAGCAGGATGCCAACATCAATGCTCTCTGTGCATTCGTGGAGCTGTTTGCTCCTCCCTGGACACTGGTGTTCTTCAGGCTTTGTAATAGAGGTGCTGAATTCCTTGCATGGCAGTTTCTTAGCTGAAATTGCAACTCCTCCAGCCCTTGTGAAAACAGGGGTGTAGTGGCCAGTGACACAAAGCCAGATAAAAGCCAGGGGAGTCAACGTCTGTCTTCAAAATCCTGACAGAGGCATCAGGGCTGCATCCTACATCAACCTTTTTAGAAGCTGAATTCCTCCAGAGTGTTTTCTCTGGCACCTTATTCATCAAGTGGGCAGAGTGAATGTGTTCTTTGAAAATACAAGCAATGGTGAGAGATGATGTAGCCCATGTAAATCCAGTGTGCATCTCTTGCTAATGTCACTAGGTCTGGAATGACAGAAACCAAGTTATGTTTATATATAGACCAAGTAAAATTTTAGCCTAAAGGGTCTGATCCTTCATTACCATTTAGGAGGAGAACTGGTGCATAAACAGGGAATGAAAAAGTGCTGGAAAGGACTTGGAGAGGTCTGCTGGTTATCATGAGTGTCCTACAGCCAGGCCAATGTTGTCCAATTGCAGATTAATAAGGTGATTTGAGAAATGCTGAATATATTGACTGTTAGGGCCTTTTAGCTATATCCTTTGAAATAGACTCTCGAGAGGGAAAACCTCAGTGTTCATTTTCTTAACATTATTATATTATCCTTGAAAGAGAATGAAGCCAAGAAAAGAAGGAACTGAGTTACATTTTAGAATATAGTGGTAAAGCACAGGGATGGTAAACAGACTTTCTATTTCTAAAGGGTATTTACAATTTATTTCCCCTTCTCATACTCCTGGAAGGAAGTACTTTCTAATTCTAATTCATCCTCTATGAATTCCCCCCATCCTCAGAAGGAAGCAAGTCTTTATGAATGTGCTTTTGCAGTGTTTGCCTGTTTCCTTTTCCACAGTCAGTTTTGAGACCATTGGCCAAATTCAACTGTATGTGATGGAGAGGATTAAGCTCAAAGATACTGGATTCCAGCAAGTTTCATGAAAACAGGCAGCCAGAATGGAGAGACTTTTATTTAGAATAAATGGCTGAAATGGGAGTTCAGCTTTTATTGGCAAATCTATGAAGCAGTCAGTGCAAATCATGAAAAAAATAAAAATCTTTGACCAAGGTCAGTACCTTCTTGGATTAGTTTTATTGTTCATGAAATATTTTTGTTCCCTTTCCTTATGCCCAAATTCCTGCTTTTATATGAAATTGTATTTTTGTCTGCATTAGCTTTAAATATAGGTTCAGAAATCCTCTCCCAAAACCACCATTATTTTCTGAACTCTGTTCTCCCTTTCAGAAGCAGGTTTTTGTTAGACCATGTAATGCTGTTTTATTTAACACAAAGGCCCTGAGTTTTTTTCCATCAGCTTGTAGACTTTAGGACGCTGAAGATAAAAGTCACTCTCATTTTCTTATTCACTCCTGGCTTTCTCTGTCTGGAGTTCTTTGTGGAACAGGTTTTAATGGACATTCTCTGCATTTCTTGTTTCTTAATGACATACACAACCTGGATGTAACAGACTGGCTTTTCTGGAACTTCAGTCTTAACTAGAATATTCAAGATACAGACACAACATGAAGATATTTCCCAGAGAGGTTTGACAATCACACATTTACTACCTTTTAGGTTATTGACAACAAGCAAGATGGCTGAGCTGGAATAAAATGTAGGCAAGCACAGGCTTCCAAGCTGAAAGTCCTCATAATGAAGTCTCTACCTAAAAAAAAAAAAAATTCTCAGTTCTCAGTGCCTAGTAGGCAGAAGCAATACATTAGCACTTTGCAACCCTGTCACTAGAACAAATTTAGATGACACAAGATGAAGGCAGCCGTGCCCCTTTATGCCAGAGCTTTCAGTGTAACTGCTGCTACTTGTGTGAGGAATGTTGAAAAGAGGGAGAAAACCTGTGCAGAGGTCTTAACAAGCACCAGAGGGAATTTACAGTGCTGTCTTTTTAGGGAATAATTAATCTTTTGGGAAAGATTTTCCTGAATTTAAAGAGTATTTGGTACTTTCTACTTTTCTAAAGGCTCGAGGGATGCCCTGAAACAAAAAATTACATCACACTTTTTGCTAACTGTGCTGTTCCAGAAATGTAGTGTATCTTAAGCAAATACAAAAAAAATGAAAGGGGAAGCATACAAAGTGCTAACTAAATCATTTATTTAGCATTTTGTTGTCATGTTTCTTTGCAGATTTTTGGTCCTTATCCTGGAAAAAATGTGATCTAATAAAGCACTAATTTCAAAAAGAATACCTGAAGGTTGTTATGGAGTAGCTTTTAGTTGCCTCCTTCTTTTTGCACCAAACCATACTGCATCCAGGAAGAAAAGGGATGATTTCTATCCCCAGTGCCAGAATTTTCCCTCTTTCATCTTAGCTCTCCACACGTCATTTGCTCCAACTCAACCAGAGTCTAGTGCTTAAAATTCTGGATGGAGTAAGGCTGGAGTTACAGCACACCAAAAGTGATTAATCTTTGTATGTTTCTACCCATTTTATAAAGACTGAAACATGTTAATAATAAGCTGCTCTTTTTTGTTTCTTTGGTAATGCTGAAAGATGCAAACTAAAGAATTGAAAGAAACAAGTTTAGTGTTAAGAAATAAGCACTTTCATGGGCCCCAAAGATCTTTAAATATGTGCATATTTCTCTTCTAGCTCAGAATGTGACTGAGACAGCACGTGATGTGTTGCCTGATGCAAGAACTATGTTCAGTTAATGCATATTGCCAAATCTGTGTCTGCAAACGGGAGCTTGACTCACTAAATCTGGGCTGTGGCTGTTCCTACTCCTTCATGAAGGCAGCAAAATAGCAGAATAAATGGGAGAATACAAGGAACTCTGGAGCTTTTTGATCAATTATTCCAAACCAAGGGTAGTCAAATCTAGGCCATAGGATTAAAACACGGCCTGAATCCACTCTCGTTTGTGATATAAATGTTTTGGAATGGTCTGTCCTTTCCCAGTCCACCCACTCCTGTCAGAAAATGATGAGGTAGATGTGCTGGTGGTGCCAAGGTCGTGGTAAGCTGTGAGCAGGGTCTCTGGTTAGGCAAGGCTTCCTGATGCATTCACTGGTGTTACCTCCTCAGCTGCTGGGTTACAAAACAACCAGGCAGCATCTATTACACTGCTCATCTCAGATAGCATTTCCTCTGCCATCTCCATTCATAGTTACATACGACATGCAGAATTATTTTCAGCTCTACTTGGCTTGCATGTAATCCAACTTTGCAGCTCCCCCCTGGACTCTGTAAATACAACAGCAGGAAGAAGCCACCTTTTTCCCCTTTGGGCCAGGAGGACATACCAAACATCAACATGGATGTGTTCCTGAAGACTAAACTGCTTTCTGTAAGTCTGCTGACAGACTTCATAATCCATCTGTTTTCTGTAAAATGCAGTTATTTACAGCAAAGTTCACTTCACAGTACAGTAGCTGCTGTTTATGTTGCTATTTCTGATGTGGCTCAATATTGTCTATTTTTCATTATATCTCAATGCTGCCTTTAATTGCCTCTTTCCAGCAATTTCACTTATTATCCCTCCGGGCTGTTCACACACAGACTTCCCCTTACTTGGCACTCTTCCAGTCATTCCGTACTACAGAGGTAATAAAACAGCAGAGCAGTTGATGAGAGTTAAAATAAAAATACATTATGTTGTACTACATGGCCTACAGATGACTGAGCAATTGGACAACAGACCATCCGAGACTCAGCAGAAGTTTTCTTCCTTCTTGACTGTTCATTTTATACTTCTGGGCAGGTACAGAAAAAGGTGCTAGAGGCTTAACAAATGTATCTTGAAATGTTATCTAATGCTGTTATTTATCACTACTCCAGGGAAGAGTATGTTGGATTTAATGATTCTCTCAAATAACAAATGAGAATTGTTCTCACAGGAATCAGCTTCATAACCCTGACACCTGAGATACGTGGGGAAGCAGAGACATTCCCTGGAGATCTGCTGGGGTCATGAGCACAGCCAGGCTGACTAGCAGTACCTGTGCCCAACTGCAAGATATAAGGAAGTTTAATGGTTTTAACGTGGTGCTCAATATAAATACACCCCTATTTCCTAAATAAGTACATTCCTAATTTAAGGCTCCAATGTCTTGCTGTTTAATGCAGACCCCACTGCTCTGTCATTGCCAGTAGCTGCTGGTGTCCAGTAACAAATGGAAACCAGCAAAGTGGGGCTGTGTCCCACAGGAGAGCTGCTTTGGTTGTGCTCTTCATCCACCCTCACTTGGGCACAGGTGAAGCCCTTGGGCTCCTGGCAGGCTGCCACTGTAAACCCAGCACAGCTGGCCTGAGTGGAGAGTAAGGCCTCAATATTGCATTTCAAACACTGATTAGTAAAGCAGGTGATTGAAAAAAAAGGTGTTTGTTTAGCTTATGGAGATTGTGGAAAAGAAAACAGCTCCAGAAATCCAAAGCTGGAAATACTACAGCAGTTGGTGCATCAGATTCCTCTGAATGAGCTCCACCTTCAGCTGCAAGGATGAAGGTCTTTCTCAGACAAGGGCCTGACAAGCAGCTGAAATCCAGCTCAACAGAAAGCCATTCAAAAGGATCAAGAGCAAGGATTCGTGCAGTAAAAGAAATACCTGGAGATGGAAAAATCTTTCCCCATTTTTCCTCCCACATGTTTTGGAATTATTGTGCCAGGAAATTATTAAATCACACAAGTTTCAGTAATGAATGTATTGCTTGGATGGCATGGGAAATTGCTGAGGGATATGGCTAAGGAAAACTTTCCAAAGTCAGTGATGAAAGATCAGATAGATGAGCAGGACTGCAACTTATATGGACTTCTAAAAATAGTACTGGTATGGGAGGATATTCTTCAAATTAATACAAGTGAGCAGTAAGAGGAGGCATGTGCATAAAAAGCAGAGGAATCTTTGTTCAGTATTTTCTGCTGTCATTCAGAACAAAGGTTCCTAGTGATATTTTGGTTTACCTGGGAAGACTCTGACACCTAATTAGGAGAGGGACAAATGAGAGCTTGTGTATCTAGGCAGCCATTTTTAAGTCTTTGAGAACAAGGCTACATTTGCAGTGCCACAAATGCCAGTTGAGGACATGCCAGAGTTGTTCTGTGTCTCAGTAAGGCTGATGCCTTCCTAAAAAGGCCCCTCATGACCTTGTTTTCTCACCTGCACTTTGCTTAATGTTGCAATTCAGTTTTAGGTCATTCAACAAAAACTAACCCATCACTGAATTATTGCAACTATGTCATTTAAGAAAAAACACCCTCCTCTCCATATGCTGATACAGGATGTACTGATGAATGTTTTCTACCTGTCTCAGGGAGCACGTGGAGAAGAGGTGGGAGGTGGCAGTGGCAGAGTGGCTGCAGCAAAGTGGGCTCTGCACCGTCACTGACGGCGCCTGCCTTGCATTCTGAGCACGTGTGGGGAGGCTCCCAAAGGCACCCACAAACCCCACTAGCTCCCATCCATGCTGTATGACTGTGTGGAGCTTTGGGAACAAAAATAAATGCCAGAAATGTCAACAGCCTATAACAGGAATGTACAAGGAAGCAGATAAAATGACTCACAGGTCTCCTCTGCAGTGCTGTGAGCAGCCTCTATATTTCCAGGTAGGAAAATAATCTGGAATTTAGTCTCCATCAAAATCCTACCTTTTAAGAGTTCTTGGCTTTCCACAAAAGTCAAATTACAAGTAGTAAGTCCTTGGCCATTCCATCCTGTTTATCCTACTTGCATTATTCCAGCAGGAAAAATACAAGCTGCTGTTGTTCCTCACAAAGCTTTCTCCACAGTCAGGTGGATGCAATTTGGTTTCAACCTTTGCTTTATTACCTGACCTATTGATATCGAACTGCTGGATTTTTGGCTACCTCTCTGCCCAGTCTTCACTCAAAGAGGGAAGGAACATCCTGTCACCATCATTCAAGAGGATCAGTGGGCAGAAATGTAAACAGGTTGGCTGATCCAGGACAAGGAAATGGTGAAAATAGGGCCATAAAGTTAAGACTTTCAAGGCCTGAGGTTGGGAGCAGTAACCCAGCAGTGACATTACCACGGATCTTACTGGGAGCCAAGAGCAGACTGCATCACCACCCTTTGCAGTTGCTGCACACGAGGCAATCCCTGCAGGAATTTTTCTTCAAAAGTATCCAGTCAACAAACGTTACTTGCAAACGAACAGCACTGAAATGCTAAGAGAAATCTGGGGCTCAAATTGTAGGGCAAGCAGGTCAGATTTTACTACCTACATAATTTGAACTCAATTAGAACTGGCAAAATCAATATAGCAGTGAGGGCATACTGAAGAAAAACTCCTCCCTAAGCTGTTTCTTTCCCATAGGTGGAGACTGAGTAAATTTAAAGGATGAACAAGGAAGAAATTGGGAAGGACATTGGAAATGTTCAGTGATAACTGATTTATTAACTTGTTTAAATGTAGGGAGAGATTAGAAGTCAGGAATAAAGAAACAGACTTTACCTGGTTTACAAAATGCATAATGTCAGTAAGAAATTTTGCAGAGTAAAATCAAAGGGAGACAAACTGTGTCATTCTTTCCAACTTCCCTACCACGTTAGATCTGAAATGATAAACTCTTTTTGGGAAGTGGTTCCCACTCTAGAGCTGTCAGCACCTGACAGACCCATTCCTAACTCCCATCTTCCTGCACTGGAGGGTGAATGCCCACACGGTGCGTGGCACGTGCATGGCCTTGGTGGCACTCCATGCTCGTGCTGCCCTCACTGACTGTGGCAGGCTGTGACACCCCAGGAGCGGCCAGAGGTTTGTTCAGGTGACAGAAATTCAGCAGCTCTTCAGTGTGCTGGCCAGAGACTGCTGTCCATTGACAGAGAGAGCAGATTTACAGTTAATGTGGAGGAAGGAGTCACCTTGCATGGAGATGCCAAGGAGGCCCACTGTTTTCCACAAAATAACCACAGCTAGAGCTGGAAACCCATTTTCTAGAAGGTTCTGCCTCACCAACAGCCAAGTCACAGTCCAGCTAGACTTTTCATAGTGGAGGCAGGGCTGCACAGTCACTGTGCTTAGTAAACCATGCCTGGCATTCAGGGATCTTCCTGATTTGGCAGCCTGTTTATTCTGGGGGCACCTCCCTGCTTGCTTTCAACTAAACCCTACCAATCCTTCAATTCTGGCTCCAGTGGGGTTGTGCTTCCTATTTTCCCAGTTTGAGAATTTGTAATAAATTTATTAGAAAGCAAACAAACCAACCAACCTACCAAAATGAAACGAATATTGTAGAACTCCCTCTTAAAGTCAAACCTATTTTCAGAAGCAGGGAAAGGGACAGGCAGAACTTCATCCCAACAGCCCCTGCTCAGCCCGGTGTTTGGTAAAGGATGAGCATCCTTTACCTCCCCTTCCTCCCTCATTCCCCAGGAGGGCAGGGACTGCACTGTAAGCAAGGAAATCCTTGAGAAAACACAAAGGGTTGAAATGCCTGACCAGCCACAAACAAACAGCTATGGGAGAAATACCCTTAAGACTCTGAATCTGATTCTCACGCCAGCAGAGCAAGCAAACTATTAATATTCCTAGCAGAGATCCAGAATCTATTGCATTGCTCCATTCTCTATCATCTCCTACTGTGCTCTTTGTACTATTTTGATTTTTCTATATGCAACAATTAAGTGCAGAGATGGAAGCGCTCTCAATTCCCATTTGTTGAAGAACTCTCAGCAAAAAGGCAGCAAACCAAAGTTATCTGAATTTAAAAAAAAAAAAATCTGTCAGTCTGTCTTAACTTTCTTTTTTTCAAAGTTTTTATAATAAATTGCACTTCTGAATCTCTGCTTTACAATATCAAAAAAATTAAATTCTACTGCAAAAAAAATTCAGAAGCCAAGTTCCTCCCTTCACATACAAGTAAGAACCTACCTGAAGGTCAAGACATTCAGTTTTTTTACTATCACCAAATTTGGGACCACACAAATACCACAAGGTTTTCAAAAAGGTTTGTATTTTTTTTTTTGCCTTACTCCTGTTTTACCTGCCCCCTGTTCATGCATGCATCCACTTATTGATATTCCTGATAATGCTAAACACTATTGGCAAGGTTACTTTTTAAGCAACATCTGGAATTATTTTATCATCACAAGTAAATTCTTTTGCAAAAATAAATGCTGGTTTACATTCCTCTTTCAGGATCTAAGAGAATCTACTCAAAAATAACACAGAAATGTCATACCCTCTTTTATTCTCAGAAAGCAAAACCCACCAGCTGCAAACTTATGTCCATGCTGGTACAAACTTAATGGAGCAGGTCCTGTGTTTTAACAGATATTATGGGGGAAGTTGTAAAAAAAAAAAAAAATTGGGAAATAAATGCAACAATTCTTCATTAACAATAAGCACCTTTTATTGACTGTCTTAGCATTCAACAATCATTCCATTCAATCTCTTAAACTGCTGAACTACAGTCCAGTTTAGCATTAAAATAAAAGATAATGCAATTTGACTTGTACAAAAAGTGTTAGACCTGTGTGGCACAGAATTAAAATTCTATTTAAAAAAAGCCATAGACACAAATAATCACTACCTGTCATTTGAAAATTAAATTCTATGAATTTCAAAGTAAAAATTAACACATATCCTCCATATGATGTTATGCTTATAAAAATGCCTACAAAAATGTTTGTTCAGAAGGCAGACTGGTTGGAAAGTATTTTCTATTTTACCATTTAACAAATGACATCACTTCACAAGAACTACTAGGCAGCAAAATATTTCAGGTGAATTTCACACATTAAAAGAACCCCTGACATCATGGTGTCCCAACAATTTCAGCAGGGCCAATACAGCTCAGCACAGCAAAAATATCTGCATAGTACAGACTAAAATTCAGCCACATATCATTGGTAACAAGATTTAATTCAATGCTCAGGAAATTTAAAAATCAAATACACCTAGGAACCTAGTCATCAGATAGTGGTTATTCCCATTCTTTTTCCTTGCTGCTTGTAGAATTTTATGTCTGTGTTATGAAGGGTATATGTTACTTCCCAGTGTTTAAGATCTCTTCAAAATTGATTAGCAAACTTTTTGAGAAACTGGAAAATTGCCTTTTATAAAGAATACTTAAATTTTTTTTTGCCACCTTCTTCTGACCTTATTAAATTTTTACCCAAGCCAATAAAATCAACCAGAGCTATTTTGCTGCAAGAACACCAGCTTATATGCCAACATGACTGTGCAAGCAAAATAAATTATTTTATCAAAAATTATCACGTGAGTTCAAATTAAACTTCTGAAAGTCCTGGACTCTACACGGTTTAAGTTTTTCAATAGTATACAAGAAGAAATAAAACTCCATCTCAGGAAACATTAAGAAAAGCTACTGAAGTAAATCCTTCATTGTACATGCAAAATGGCATTTCCTGGAAAAGCAAAAATCATGTGGTTATTTTCCTTTCAATTTCCTTTTCCTGTAGGATGGAAAGTTATTCCAAGAGATAAAAAAAATTACTATTGTAAAATAGTGGTGTCTCCTCATGTCAGTTAGACTTAAGTTTGTTATCAGCAAAAACCAATATGGAAGCCTAGAGAAGCAATAGTTTGTAGCAGAAATTCTTTTATATCCATGCATCATCCTTTTTCCCCTGCAAAAGAAACCCAGTGTGGGAAATGATCCTTTAAAACAAGGCCATTAAAACCAAACAAAAATAATAACTAGGGCAAGAAAACCTAAGCAAGGGCAGGCATTCATTACTGAGGCAGTGAATGGGATTGTTAGAAGACACGAGGAGTTCTCTCTGTATAGATTCCACGTGGCTGAGATCCTGGCTTTCCACTCTGCTTGGATCAGGGCATCCTTAAAGCACTAAGAGGGATTTATTTTTTATTCTCCTTCCCTACCTGTGTTTTCAAAGGCACCAAAGATATCCAGGAAGCATCGAATATCTCATGAGGCCAATACAACAAAACATTTGCTCAAAAACGTGAATTAATTTTGTGAAATAATTTACACTAAAAATGGAATAGCTTACATCAGAAAGACAGCACACTTCACCCTTAAATCAAAGATTTTTTGCTTGGATTCAAGCTCCAGATTTCTTACTACACATAACACAACCAGATCCTCCAGTGACATTTTCCCTCCACTTGCCATAACTTAGTCCAAGTCTCAGTGTCCATCCTTCTTATCAGTCTTACTTTAGCAAACACTGAGTTATGACACAGTTGCTTACAGGAAAAGCCAGATTTCACACTAAAAGGAGTGTTACTAAAACAAGTATGAAACTAAACCAGGTATAATCAAAATTTTGATCTCCCTTCACTGAGGTACTTAACATATGAATACTAATAACTGTATAATTTACTAAATAAATGTATCAACTGTCTTGAGATATAATTAATAAATATTCTATCAGAGTAAGAGAATTAATCATGGTATAAACCCAAACAGTAAAATGTTATATTAATATTAATTGCTATTTATAATTCTTAATGTGCATAAATAATACAAATTGAAAAATTAAAAAGCAATTACAGGTACTCAATTGCTCTTGAAGTTTTATGTCCCTCCAAATGAGGCTTTTCTGGGGGGAGAGTGAAATCAATGCCATCAGTAACAGAGGAAACAGAAGCTCACCTTAGATCTAATTCACAACTCAACCTTGCCAGTATGCCAGAAACAGTATTTTTCCATAATACTACATCCACTAAGTGTAGCTTTTCTAGTGATTTATTTTTCTACAAGTGAAATTTCTGGAGACACAGTAAAACAAGAAAGTCTCAGTTTCCCTTATCTCCTTAACAATTGGATGCACCTCGTGGCAAGTGAGCTCAAGGCAACAAATCCCTTGAAAAAGGAACGAGGGGGGTGTGAATGTGACAAGCTCGATAGCCCAGAACACCAAAGTCTTTCTTTAATTCCTAAGGCAATGTGGCATTAGTTCAAAAGAAGTAACAATCTTTTCCTAGCCACGCACTGTCACTTGTGATGTTCCAGTACTGACACAGGTCCCTTGGCCTCTCTGAACAGGAGTACCTGGCTTGTTTTCAACACAGACAGCAAGTTCTTGCTGTCAAGTCTTCAGGCTGGAGCAGAATTGTGATTAGTTTGTTCTATGGTGACCCTTACAAAAGAACAAAACGAAGTGAAAGGCCCAAATTCTATCTGGAAGACTCAAAAATGGTTTTGGGCTTCTCTTCACTTGCAGGAATTGTTCATGCCTGCTAAGCCAATGCAGATGTGTGTGAACCATAAAGGAGTTTCTTAACAGTCACATTACTTAGCAAAGCACAGCATCTGCTCCATCTGTAATCACATCTGAAAGAAATGCTCAAGAACAATCTTTTACAATCTGTTTCTGCACTATCAGACCAACTCTCCATTTCTAAAATGGAAGCTGTTTTTTCAAATAACCACCTAAAAGAATATGCTGAGAAAGAGCAGAAAATTAAAAACAGAGGGTGACCATTACTGCAAAAGAACCTTTTAAGAGCACATACATTTCAGTCCTGATTTTGTTACCCAAACTTTTTGGGTCAGTGTCAATGAACATTTCTTGCAGACCATAAGATACCCTTAGAGATGTTTACTGACAAAACTGTAAAGGCAAGAGTATTTAGTTACCCAAACATAAAAACCACAATTTGTGGACGCACCATTTGGGCAAAGTCATCTAAGGAAAGGGTGCACACACAGGATATTACCATTACACCCTTGATATTTTACAACTCCCTCAGAACAGTTCATTCCTTAAGCCCCAGAAATGCCGGAGAACAGTCACTTAAAAATATTTTTACAGCTGGAAATCAGCATTTTTTCTGAATTTAACATATCTGTAGGTAAACAGAATCGGCAACATTTGTTCTGAAAAAAGCAGCACATTCTGTTCCCCCTGCCCCCTCCCCAAAACAGAGGCAAAAATGCAGTTCCTTTTCTCATCACAGCTCCCAGGCCAAGGACAGTGCAGCTTTGTGGAGTGCGAATTCCTCCGCGCACATGACACAGTTACACAATTGAGCTGGGCATCCTGACCCAATGCTGAGGGATTTTACTCCACATGCACTTCTCCCGTGTAGACTAAGAGGAAATGTAAAGCATTGTGCTGACTTAAGGCTATGTAATTTTAATGACAATAAAACCAGTAACACAGCAGAAAAAGAAAAAAAAAAACAGATCCCGCCCAGGATTTTTTTTTAAGAGATCGGTTGAGATGAGGCATTCAAGATGAACCAACACTGAACAGAAGAAATTCTAAAAATCCTTTAGAGTTGTCTGACTTTCCTATCAGTGTTTTTAATGTTGACATCCAGTGTCTCTACTTTCTTTGTGAGCCGATCCAGCATGTCATCCTGCTCTTCTATTTCAGTCTGCAGGCCAAGAGCAAGGCTTTTCAGGCGACTCAGCCCAGAGGACATCTCATCTGTCAGGGTAGAGAGAGCCCATGAAGAATCAAAGTGCTACAACACAGGATCTAAATGGACACTACCAGGATTCCTTCTTCTCCAAAACTCTGGGTTAGGAAATGTTAGATACAATTCCTGAAGTCTGAGTGTTCCTCTGGAATAGAGGAAGCACTGGTGTGTTCACAGTTGTACTGTTACTGCCAGAAATGGTCACTTCCTCCTTTTTCACATTTTACAAATTGGATCTTTATCAAATGACCTACCCTGTAACGTAGTTTTTTTCCTTTTTTTTTAAATGTATCTCATAGAAAATTTGGTACATATTTTCTCTGCTCAGTATACACAGTATGCTCATTACCTCAATAGTTTTTCTTTACACTTCATGCAGAGATGGTACCAGTGCAGTGAAGATTTAAGCAGTTATTTATCATAGATGAAAAACTTCCATTTCTAGATTTTCTGATTGACCAAAAGGTGACAATTTCATTGCAAAATTGATTGGTATAAATGCTTCTTGAGGTTAGTAAGCTTTCCACAGCTTGTGGAGAGAAAAAGTGGGCTTCCACTACCTCTTATGACCAACTATTTCTCTTTGATTTATTCTTGTATGATTTTTTTCCAATATCTTCTTTCTAGGTCAGCTGCACAGTGACACATGTAAGCAAATAGGCATTTTGTCTATATTCTACAGAACAAAGGAAGGCAAACTCAGCTGAATGGTTTTGAGAAGTAATAAAAGAAATGCAGCAAATCCACAAATTAAATATTTAGTGGCTTTCAAGTCTTAGCAATTTTTAGCAAAACATGTATTTCAAAAGCCATGCATTGCTTTAAATTATTTGGGTCTAAACTGATGCACCATGTAGATAGTTTTGAAATGCAAATACAAGCAAATTATTTTTTAAATTATCATCAAATTTTACATCAACTAAACAAAAAAGCGTTGGCAGTATATCACTTAATAATTTTATCTGGTTTAAGAATCAAAAATTCTCAATTGTATGACATCAAACAGCTTCAGTTTCCTCACTCACCTAAGTTGGTATCAATTTTCTGGTGGTAAGCTCGCAGTTGTTGGTTCTTTGGATAAGCATCCGTTTGCACTGAAGAAACTAAATCTGCTTTGTTGAAATCATTGTCTGTTAAGAGTACAGAGAAGAAGAATGTGAGACGAGGTTTTGAAGTTTTGGCAAGGTGGTTAAAAATGACTTTGAACACAGCTGCCAGGTAATTTAACCAGAGTATCAGGAGCAGTCCGACACCACTGTCCATCGGCCAGCTCTCAGAAGAGAGAGCTACAATTAAGCTACAATTATTCTCTTTTGGGCTGCCACCTGCAGTTCTAGCAGGGAGCTGGGAGACAGAGGCAACCCGAGCCCGCATCCAGGGGGCCGGGCCGGGCCCCGGGCCCGCGGCCGCTCTGCTCTCGTATGGGCACAGCTCGGCACTACACGGACGGGACGGACCGAGGTCCCCCAAAGCCTCAATTCACGGCGGTACTCACTCAACATCGACAGCCCGCCGCTTTCCCGCTCTCACTGCGGTAAATAACCGAGGGTCACTTCATAAAGAAACAGTTACTTAGTGAGAAAGAACCCTCACAGAAGTTAAGGGACTGAGAGAAGGAGGAACGAGGCCAAACTCCTGACACCACCTTCTGAGAATCAAGAAATGACTTCAGTATGAAGGGTTAGAATCCATGTTTGAGATAACAAGGACAATGTATCTGAAAACTATGACAAACAATGGTTAAAAGGAGAACCTCTGAACGTGTAACATTTTGGCAAACTTAGGGAAACCCTGTCTGCACACTGTGTGCATTCTCTATGCAAATAAAAGCACTGGGTGCTTTTAGTCTTTAGTGGGTATAACATCTTCACTATGGATATAAAGAGTTTAAAGGAAACAATTCCCTAGAATTCAAAGCATGGAGGCTGGGATACAGATCTCCAGATGTTAGGCAGCAAGGTAAGTCAGCAGCTGAGCAGGCTGAAGGGTCTCTGCCTTCATCACTCTGCTGGTTTGCTCCACATGGATGACTGGCATTCAGTGTAAAATAAAGTTAACAAACCTGAATTATCTAGCTTCCTTAAATTTGGATGGCTTTCCTGGTATTTTGACTCTTGTTCTTTACTAGACATCATTGCTTCTTTTAACCTAGTAAAAAAAATAAATAAAAAGAAAGCATTGCTATTGACCTTGGCAATAAAGGAAAAAAAAGCAGCTAGACCATCTCAGGAGTTTACAAGAATCAACAGATGTTTTACTTTCTGATTTTCTGGTGACATTGCAGAGATGCTGTGGGAGACAAGTCTCAAAAAAAAAAAAAGTGTTATGTTACTTACCTGCTGTTAGCATAATATTCAGGGGCTCCATTCTGCTCTGGTTTGCTCTCTGGAGGTTTGGCTTTGAAGTAGTTTACCAAGCCCCCCCAAACACTCTTGATGCTGTTTATGTGCCTTTGGCTTGTTTTCAAGTCCTGGTCCATTTTATCCACCATCTGCTCCGTGCGCCTCAGAGCCTCTCCCTGACGGACGAGCTCCTAACGGGCATTGACAGAGAGGAGCAGATCAAAAGCCAGGATACACTGAGACACCAAACAACTCACACTGACGGGGACCCTCCAAAGAAAAACAACAGCGTTCCTTCATCTGTGCAGATGAGGGCAAACAGCTTTTGCCTCGCTCCCCTTCCTCCAGGGCATTTCAATCAATAGCTGCCACTGCATTAACGAGCTGTAAAATCCTCATCCCTGCGATGTGCTGGGCTTCCTGGCACCTGCCACAAACAACATCCCGGAGTTTTCTGTACCAGCCTTTTGTCACACTGACACATGTATCTGTGGCTGACCACCAGATGGGTGATGTGGTGGAAATGCACAGGTTTATGGCAGGGGAAGGAGCAAGCAGGACAGTTTCCAGTTATGAATGGTACCTTGGTTGGGAAGGGATTCTATTTTCACCTCACTGGGATGTTTCTGATAATTTAGAAATAGAATAACCAAAGGAATTAAACACAAATAGAATTTCTTCAGACTTCAGGAATATTTTAGTTAATTTTAGCAGTGCAGGACTTAGGAATTTTTAAATATAGAAGTACATTATTTTCTAATTCAGCGTCACAAGCACTATTCCAAAGTAATCCAAAGATTAATGCTGGCAGAAAAGTTACCTGCAGTTGCCACCAGTGCAAAGCAAAGAACTTGTGTTCAAATTCTTGCTAAACTCTGGGAGATTTTACTTGAATATTCTTTTTTTTTCCCCTCTCAATAAAGCACAAACACAGACTTCCAAGTTTTACCACAGGCCCTGTGTCAAGCCTGAATCCTTGATTCCTCGTTTGTGATCTCCTGGACAAATAACTCACGAGTCTGAAAGTTCACAGAGGTTCCACCAAGAACCCTCTGAGCATGAGGACTGGCTGCAGCCTGGGGATGCTCTGGGGTTAATTTAGGCAACCACATCACCCAAGGAACATCCCATTAGAGCAGGTGACACAATGGACAAGACCTTTATGAACCCGAGCACAAAGTGCTGAAACAGAGCCTGAGGAATGAAGGAAATGATTAATCAGGGTGAACCGAAGCACATCACAAACAACTACAAGGGAAGGCCCTTCAACTAACCAAGAGGGCTGCTAAAAATTTATAGTCAGCTAAAAATTAGTAAGAACTGCTGAAAGCAGCTTAAAACACGGCCGAGTCCCAGCCTCAGTACTATTCAGGCACACAGGCTGCAACCGGGATTTTTCCCTCAACACCCAAACGCCACCGCCCAGAAAAGGCAGGGACAGGCTGGCTGGCAAACACCGAGGAAAGAGGGACTTTTCAGGAGACCATCCGGGGGACAGGGAGGACAAGGCTCCGCTCCGGGGCCTGAGGGACGGGGCAGCGCTCGGGCCCCGCGGCCGCTCCAACCCAGCGGCCCGGGAGCGAAGGCTCCGCTCCGGGCCCCGACCCACCTCGGAGGCGGCCACGCCGATGCGCTCGGACTCGTAGAGAAGCGACAGGGAGCGGGTGGTGCTGTCGGCGGTGGCGGCGGAGCGGCGCAGCACCTCCTGCTGCAGGTACCGCTGCCGGTCCGCGCCGCCCGGCCCGCCGGGACCCGCCGGCGCCACATCCTCCTCCTCGTCCTCCGCGAACGGGTTGTAGCTCCTCGGGAGCGCCGACAT
>VZTB01009523.1:92046-313526 GCA_013397245.1 Thryothorus ludovicianus
GTACCAGCTGCGGGGGTGTCACGCGTGGCAGCCGCGTGTGGGCCGTGCCGCGGAGGGCTGGCCCCCGTGGGCACGGAACTCGCTAACAGCCCGCTTGGCGCCGTTCGTGGCCCCTTTCGTGAGGTGTTGGTGCCGTGTGGGGTGTCCGACCCCCCCTTGGCACTGTCACGCGTGGGAAGCGGGTCAGGGCCCGGGAGATGCCCCGGGCGACGCGGCTGTGCCCGGGCGGGGCTGTCTGTGGGCTCTGAGGGGGTTCTGTCACCCCAGCTTTGTCCGACCCTGCCTTCGGGGCAGCTGGGCCTCGGGGATGCTCGTGTGGGCTAGCTTGGCCCAAAAACTCGGGTCAGCAGCGCGCCCTCGGGGCAAGGAACAGGATCTTGCTGCGTGTCCCCCAAGTCTGTAGAATATGGTCTTGCGTGCGTAATTAGCCTCAGCCTAATTAGGGCTGGTTGCTTTGCTCCACGTATCTGGTTAAATCCAGGCGGCGCAGTCGGTGCCGGGCGGAATGCGGGTGAGATAAAGCGCCGCTGAAGGGGCAGCCCCGGGCACCCGAGTGTGTGTGGGCAGTGCCCGCGGGGCTGCCCCGCTCCCGCCGCCCGCACCAGGGATGGGCAGCCGGCTGTGCCGGGACGGGGCACGGAGCGACAGCATGTCCGGATTGCTCCGGGCAATAATCGTGACTAAATAGCTGCAAAAAGCACCGCTCTGTGCTGATGAAAGCTATAGTGCTCGTTCTGGGCCAGCTGTTGCAACCTTCTTTTCATATTTCTTGTTCTGGAAACATACCATTGGTGTGACAGCCAATGGTGGATAATTTTTCTGTGCCCTGCTGTTGGTTCACAAATATCCAGGGATTTTACTTTTTTTTTTCCAATTTGACAGAATACAGCAGTTCAATGATAGTAACAGTTGATATCTAGCTAAGTTGTTATTGTAAATGTAACCTGACGTGGAACGCCCATATCAGCAGTCGTTTTCCAAAGTTCATATTTCCTCTACTGTATTTTACATTGAGCAAGCGGATTATCTGTGTTGTACTACAGGTCTTGTAATTAGGAGGTCTGGCAGTTGAAGGACCAGAATCACTGAGCATCCAGTCAATTCTAATGCTCTAGGGAGGTTGTTTTTTGCTTTAGAAATTTCAAGGTGAGATGTTCAGAGAGTTACCTAAATAAGAAGTGACTTGATATTCAAACATTGGTAAATCATGCATTTATTATGAAGGCTATTTTTAGATAGTGTTTATTAACATCAAGGTAATTCATCAAAAGACAACATACTTGTTGCATTTTCCTATTTATTAACAATTCCATGGAAGAACAAAGTATTTTGGAGGTTTGATGTATTCCTTAAATGTATGCTTGTTAAATATGGAGTAAAGTAATAGGTGAATAGTGAGAAAGTATTAATTCTGAAAAGTTAATTTGTTATGTTGAAAGGAATACAGCAGGAGTCATATATAGGTTGGTAAGAGTTAATTATTCTGTATATGTAGAAGATATTGGTACAGCTGTAATCAAAGCTCCATCCACCTAGTTTTTGTTTACAGGAATTGAGTAAATATAACACAAGTGCCTGCTGCACATTTCCTGCACATGTGAAATTGAAGTAGTGGAACGAAAGCTTTATCATACTTCAGCAGTTTGATCAAGTGTTGAAGAAAACCTTTAAATCAACCCATGATGTAGAAAAAATGTTTGATATGTACTGGAGATTTTTCTGTCTTTTTTTGGTTTTGTCATTCATCACTCTTTCCTCACCCTTGGATGTTCTCAGTGAGATTGATGACTGAAGGAGGGTAATGTTGCCAAATGTATTCCAGAAGATGAGAGACCACTGTGCACTTCAAACAAACTTCCATTTGGTTTCCAGTCTTGTTGCACTGTTCTTTCCCTCTGCTGTTTTTCAGGTCCAGAAGCTGCTCTGTATGTGTCCAGTGGATTTCCATGGCATTTTCCAGTTGGATGAACGTCGTAGGGATGCTGTTATTGCTTTAGGAATCTTCCTGGTTGAATCTGACCTTCAGGTATTTTTCCCCCTTAGGCTACCTGTTTACCTTTAAAATTCTAGGATTAATTCAAGTTCAGTTGAATTAATGGAAAGTTAATGAATGAATGGCATCACATGTACTGCTCTTCTTAAAAGTAGATAAAAAGATCAGAGATAAGGGATGGATGCAGTCAGAAGAGCAGGGAGATACTGCTAAGTGTGATAGGCAGTAGCCATGGCACTGCCACAGCCAAACTGCTGCTGTGTTTTCTGGTCCTCGTGGCTTAAGCAGAGAAAGGAAAGAGTATTCAGGAGGATTTCCTCAAACCAGATGTGTCATTGCATGTTCTTCCCCACATGCTCCTGGCTGACAGGGGTGCTCCAGTGCACTCCTGAAGGCCAGGTTTGCAATGGGCCCTTTCATGCCAGGACAAACAGGCAGACAGGGCACACAGGCTGCATTGTACACAGGCATCCCTTCTGTGTCTGCCAGCAGGGCCAGCACAAGCTGCTTCTCTTCCCTTGGACTGCTGGGCCTGGTATTGTTCTGCGTAGAGGAAGGGAAGCACAGAGTCCCAGGTTCAGTGCTCTTAGACCTCACTTTAAACTCTTTCATATTGCTAAGCTTTGCATCAGGCCTGTATTCCCTCCTGTTTACTATCCATGTGCTATGGTACAGCTTGCATGGATATTATTGACCTCATTCTTTTTTCTTTTTGTGTTTGGGGTTTTTTAATAAGGCAGCTGTGCTGTGCTTTGATTTGCAGGTGAGGGAGCTGAAGTGTTAGATGGATGTGTTAAGTGATTTGCATAAGGCCATGGGATGCATCACATGTACTGAATAGGCACTGCAAGTTCTGTTTTCTAGCTATTTTAAAATTATTTTGAAAGCTTGCTGTCAATTAATAAAATATTGGGGGTTAGGTACTGTTATGGAACTTTCTTCTCCAGTTGTTGCAGAGATTGAACTGCTGCCTGGAGTGAAAGGTTTGGATTTAAGGCACTGAATTGGGTTACTTTCATTTGCTTGTTTTGAAATCAGTTTTGCAATAGTCAGGAAGCCTGTGGAGTAAGCAAGTTCTGTGTGAGCTAATGTAATTTTACCATATCTCTAAAATGTCTTGGGATTATGTGGTTCAGCTTTTCTTCTCCATTTTAAACAGAATATTTTCTTCTTTAGCACAAGGATTATGTGGTTCCTTACCTTCTGCGGCTCCTGAAGGGTCTCCCCAAAGTCCAGTGGATAGAAGAAAGCAATGCACGGAAAGGCAGAGGTGATGTTTGGAATTTTTGATTTTGGCATGGAAAGCCAGCCAGGAAATAGAAATAGCAAAGGTTATTCAGGTCATGGTTCAAGGGGAGAGGAGAAGTCCTCTATATTCTTACTTAGCTTCTGGCTTGACAGCCTTTAATATTGATTTTCTTTGGAAGCTAAAGGAAGAATAGATCCTTGTTTTCCTGCTTGGCTGCTTTTTGATGAATTGTTCTTTAAATAGTTCTGTGTTCAATATATTTTGTTACTGAGCTGGGGAAGATTGTGTGGTAGCTAGAGTAGGAGAGTGGAACACGAGATTTGTGTGCTTTACTTTTAGCTTTGGTGCTTAATTGCTGTTTAAACCACTTCATTTTTTGCTCCCTTAACGTAAGAATACTTTTATATGGTATATAGTTAAGGTTTATTTCCAATTAGTTGAAAGCCTGGGAAGGTTTTCAGTTCTGATTTTTCTTTAAACATTTATGCTGAAATTGTGATGGTTAGAGCTCTTGTAATACTATTTTTGTCTACAGTCTGTCTCAGAACTTTATGACGTGGGAGTCACTTGTGTCTTCTTGCTTTATTATAGTTTGCTCTTTCTATGTTGAGTCTCTCTAACAAGGCTTAAGTGGCTGATTTTCTTTCCATTGCTTTGCAGGTTTGCTTCCAGTAGCAGAAAACTTCAGCTTCTGCTTAGTGACGTTGTTATCTGACGTGGCCTACAGGGATGCATCTCTCCGAGAGCAGGTGCAGTTTGTTTGTGCTGCAGTCCTGACAGATGTCTGCAGGACAGCACAGCTGCTCCCTCAGCATGGGGCTGATTGCTTCAGCGTGGGCACTGATGCATTCATTTGCTTGTGTTCATAGTCAAGTACCTAGAGGATATTCATAGGTCTGCTGGTACTTTTGAATGTCGGGTGCTGAGCCCAGAGTTTTAGGATTCCAGTTTTGATACTGAGGTTGGGAGTGCTGCAGTTTCACTGTGTGGTACTTGCAGCTGACTGCAGGCTTTACAAGAGAAGCTCTGTAATCTGAGGGCAATGCAATCTTTTAGTCAGACAACATTAAGAAATCTTCACAGAGGTGCTTATATTAATATTTACAAGTTTCATTTGTTATAATGATCTGACGTAAGATAATGATATCTCTTTACCAAAAGATATTTTTGTATGTCTGTCTTGATTACTTTAGATTTTGGATGCGATCCTACAAGTAATGAAGTTCCTGTTGGGAATGTGCCAGACACCACAAATGCATGATAAAGGTAGTGATAAAATTGTTACTGTATTTGTAACTCCTGTCCTCTGAACTTCTCTTGAGTTTGTTTGCTGGTTATCTGGCTCAAGTGAGTTTTGTCTTTCAGCTTCCCTCTGTTCTGTTTGTTGCTGACTGGAAAATATGGAAGCAGAACTGTAGTAATTTGTGATGCTTTCATGGTTTTTCCTCTGCTTGTACAAATCAGTTGTTGTAAAGCAGTTTAAACTAGAACAATTTAGTGAAGTGATAGCAAAACCATGAAGAGGAAGTTCTGAGTTACTGCTAATGTGCTGTTACATGTGTTTTTCTTTTCCAGAATATTTATGCAAGTATGCAGTGCCCTGCCTGATAGGAATTTCTCGAGCCTTTGGTCGCTACAGCAATTCAGAGGAGGCTCTCCTTTCAAAGCTTTTTCCTAAAATTCCCCCACATACCCTGAGAGTTCCAGAGGAGCTCGAAGGAATTCGCCGGCGATCCTTTAATGATTTCAGATCAATTCTTCCCAGTTCTCTGCTCACTGTTTGCCAGGAAGGAACACTGAAGAGGAAGGCTAGCAGTGTATCCAGCATCACACAGGTTTGTATGACATGTTCTGTGTTGGAGTCAGCACTGAGATGATTTCTTGGTCTCAGTGCAATTAAGACTTAAGCCTGGATATGCAAAGGGTCTCTTAACACATTGTTTGACCAAATACAAATATCTTTATTGTGGTTCCACAGCTCAGTTTCAAAATAGTTTTGTAGTTTCCGAATTACAGAACAAGCAGTCACAGTTAAAGTAGCAACTGTACTAGTAAGTCTTTACATGGAGCATTTGGCAAATCCCATTCCTTGTGTTATTATCCTTAAAAGGCATTGTAATGTATATCTGTAAAATCAGGAAGCTGGCACTAAATGGCTGAAGTTTTCATAAGAGGATACAGGAGCTCTTCCTGGTTTCACCAGGAGCTGATTTGAGGGAAGACTGGATTCAGATGGTGGTTTGAAATTACAAATTATTATTGGCATAGTTTCATACAGTAGAGGAGTCATCATTCTGATCTCTTCCCTTTAATCAAAAGCACTGAATTGGCATTTTTTAACTTCCCATTTTTGGCTGGAATTGAGCTGTTAGACCCAGCAATATGTAGTTCCTGTTAGTTTTGCTTGAAGCTGTGTTTCATTTTAAAATGTACAATCTATTCCCTGACAGGTTTTTAAAAGTTTTATAAATATTTTCTAAAATGAGGCTTTTGTGCAATATTTCAGGTTAGTCCTGAACGTGGGATTCCCCCTCCCAGCTCTCCTGGAGGATCTGCTGCAATTCATTACTTTGAAGGTAGATTACCTTGAGAAACAGTCTGTGATTTGGGGTTTTGTTGCTATTTATAGAAAATTTGAAACAAAAACCCTTTTGACCCCTTTCTCTGCCTTATAGAATTCTTATAGGAACTCAGTAGCACATGCTGGCTAGGATTTTTTTTTAAATTGTGGTTTATAGACAGTAGGAAGTAATTATTAACACCAGTAATTTCCAGGTTCGGTTATTTTTTTACTTGTTTCTTGCTACCCTTCCTGCTAGGCAGTGCCTAGTACTGAAGAGCTTAATTGACCTAGGCCAAAAAGATTTCAGGAGATTAGGCTGAGTAACTTTGAGGAACAAGAGTTAATATTGTGCATCAGTAAACAAACTACATTGTTGCTCTAGGATCTGGAATTTGGAGGCTTGTGGCACATTGGATAAATCCAAAACAGCTGCTCCATTTGGAGTGAGTGTGATGTGGGTTGTTGTGGAAGACCCAGTAATTTGCTGAAGCTGGAAATACTAAAGGAGACCCTGGAGTGGAGTGTTCACTAATGTGCATTAGTATCATGAAGGGCCAAAACTTGAGAAAGTTTCCTGAATATGCAAACTCTTAACTGTAAACTCTTAATTTGTAGTGGAGCTCCATCTGTGACTCTGAAGTCAAAGCTGGGCTTGAAAACAAACTCTTCTTCCTGAATCATGTGTAGGATTAGCTCTGCATCTGAGCTGTTTTGGTGTCTCTGGTTTTGTCTGGCCCTTTCAGGTTTTTAACAGTTTGGGCTTTCTCTGTTTCTGGGCCATTCTCCTCACTCAAGCCCTGCCTTTAATTAATTTCTTCCACATTGCTTGTGTTTTTCCTTCACATTGCTATTTTTAGAGGCATCTCTTCCACAGTCATATAATGGGATTGCAGGGTAATTCTTACATTGCTGAGTAGGAGCAGACCCGTTTATCTTCTACTGTGTTGAACCAATGTGTTCTTCTTCAATGTTGTGGTCTTCATGGTTTGAATTACAAAAAATAAACAAAACCCAAATGCTGCAGATTAGAGAGGCACTATTTTAGTAGAACAGAAATAATCTTAAATCTATAGTTGAATAGTGGACAACTTTGTAACATTTTTTAAATTATTTTAGTTGTCTGTCTTGTAGGGTTATGATTGTTCCAGTCAGGATTTTATTTTCAGTACTAACTTCTACCAAATACTTCAGCTACAGTCAGTCCTTGTATTCCATCTGTTGATGTAGTTTGTGATACTCTTCCCTTGTGAAGATGAGTAGTGACCTTGGTTTTATTCTGGCCAAGGCTAACAGCTTAAAAAAAGCAAGAACTGAAGACTTTTTTTTTTGTTGTCAATAAATAGTCTTGCTTGAAAGCCTGTTAATCACAAGAGCATTACTCTAGCACAGCCAGCTGAGCACTCAAGAAAGCCATGAGATGTAATTTTTCAAGAGGAAACAGCCAAGAGCATTTTGCTGAGCAAATTGTTTGCTTAATAGAGTCCTTGAATCTGAAAAATAATTTGACTCTCTTTGCTTTCAAATTGCTGTGGTGAATTGGTGCCTATTCTAAGATGAACACTGTGCCATGTGTTCATTTCATCTAATACAGGGGAAAACCTTACAAGATAGTTTTGACTTAACCTGTTCTTTGTATCTCTGTGCTTCTGATCTAAAGGACATTTACAAATATTTTCAGGTAGATTCACATCAGTAATATGGAAAGGCTTGTCAGAAGTATCTCTAACATGGACACAAGTTATTGTAATGAATTCTCTGTTGCAATAGTAAACTTCTAATGACAATTGTATCATAGTTTTCTGTCTTAATGTACCAGTAAGATGAGCTGAAATGGACCTCTGGCAAGTTAAAGACTGTGTTAGAAAGAACTCTTTTGTAGTGGCTAAATGTTTCCATTAAAGAAGGTTAGTAACCTTTCTCTCCTCAAACTTGTATTTCCATTATTTTTTTCTGATCAGGTTCATATCTTCCTGATGGGAGTGCACTGGATCCTGATTATTACTTCTCCACGATCAGCTCCAGCTTTTCAGTTTCTCCTCTCTTCAATGGTATTAACAATAAAGAGTTTAATATTCCCCTGGAAATGCTCCGACAGCTGTTGAACATGGTATGTGATGGCTCCTTAGGAAGATTGCAGTGACTCTGTGTTCTAGATATTTGCTAGAAATAGATGCAGTTTAAGTTTAAGCTTTTAGAACTGCAAGTAAAATGACAGCCTTTGTCTCTCAAGCTTTGTGTAATTTTGTTTTTATGGCATTTAATGTCATGCTTCAATAATGTTCCTGAAAAGCTCTCATATAAACCATGCAGAATTTGGAAAGTTAGGTCAGTTTATGTCAACTGCTTCCTGCTTGAGTCTTGCAGACCACTTGTTTTGGTGTAACCTGCATACTGCTAGTTGCTGAGATAGAAGATTGGGTTTTGCTGTGAGAGTGAGACTTCCTGAAGAGTTTACTGGGAATTCACACAAGTGACAGAAGTTGCAAACCCTCTCTGCTTCTGGCATCAGCTATTCTGGGACAGCAGAGAGGCTCAAATGTTCTTGTTGTAGCCTTTTTCATCTGAGGCTGTGTAGTGAAGTGAATTGTGTTTTCTGTGCATAAGCAAAATTTTCTTAAATTATATTCTTCTCCTATCTTGAGTCACTAACAGGAAGCATCCTGTTCTAGTTTGGCTTTTTTTTTCCTCCATAGGTAAAGCAGATTGTTGAGGATTCTCTTCTGAAGAGCTTAGATGCAGTACTAGCTGAAGTTGCAGAGGTATGGTTTTGCCTTCTTCCTTTAATGACTTCAATACTTCATTTTTTACCTTATTATTTGCAAAACTAGTACTTTTCCTATGTATGGTATGCCTTCCCTTTGGGAAATTATACTAATTTCCTTTCAGAACAGTTCCTTCAGGGATTTAAATCCAGCCTTGAACTGTGTAAAATTGGTGAAGGGAGGTGATATTTTTCACTAGTGTAGGAGGAACTGGTTATTTTCCTACATTAGCTCTGTTGTCCTAATAAATTACAGCACTGGTTGCCCAAAACTGGTTTGCTGTAGACCAAGGCCTTTCCTGCATGTTGCAGTAACATGGTCTTTTTTCACAAATATGAAATGCATTGATTGTTTGCAGTTTGTGGCTTGGAAATCACTGCTGCTCATGTAGGTGCCATTTCTATGAGTTTGTCAGTGTTGCAGCTCTTGGTCTTTCAGAGGTGGCACGTTTGGTTCTTTAGGCCTGTGAGTCCTTGTTTCAGAACAGGGACTTGTTTCTTGTTCTCCCCTCCCCTGGGTGCAGTTCTGTCCCAGCCTCCACCACATTTTATGGAGTTTGCCTCATTTCCTCAGGGCATAAAGCTGTGGTGAAAGGGGTGTGTGCTGAAATGTGTGCAGAAATGACTCTGCTCTGCTCTCAGCCTCCCATCGGGCACTGCCATGCTTGAAATGTGGGCCTGAGTGGAGACAGCTTCTGCCTCTCTCTTTTCCATCTCAATAAAGTGAGAGCTTCGAGTCCTTCCTTTTTTATTCCTTATTTATTTTTAGCCCCGTTGTTAGAGAAACAGATATGCTCTTCAAATCAAACAGTGGCTGAATTTTGTTTAATGCATTGAATGGCTGTACTTTTGTTAAAGTAGAGGGGAGAAAGCTGTGAGGTTACTTCTTGTACCTGTTTTATATGCTTGTTTCCACTGTGGAGGTGGAGTGAGATTTATTTACTTGTATAATGGAAAATACTTCTTTTTGAATCTAGCAGATTGCCTCTTTTCTCTTGCAGATGGGTTCTAGTACAGATCTCTATTACAAAAGCTTCAGTGACCCTCTTTACCTTGCTCAGTTTAAAATGCTGAGAGACACACTGTACTATATGAAAGGTATAGTACTTATTTTTTTTTGTATTGATCCTTCATTATATTTAGGATCACAAGCATCTGCTTTGTATTGAGTGCTTGAACATTGGTTTTGCATTTCCTGGGAACTCTACTTATGGTATTAAATTTGTATATTGAAATGTTTCCATATTAAAAAGGTGGTGTGAAAGTAGAAAAAAATATTTTGGCCACCATTAAAAGGATTAATAGATGGCATTTGAGTTGCCTGTTCACTGGTGGACTTTGTTATGATGTTTATCTTTTAGACAGGATATGAACTTGATTAAATAATATAATTTATAATGTAGCAATGCCTTTTATATATGCTGTTATTCTGATAAGCTTCCTTCTATCCTTCCAACATAATGTTGTTTCCTTTTCTTCCTTTAGACCTTCCCAACGCATTTGTGAAGGAGATCCATGATTTTGTGCTGGAGCAATTCAACAGCAGCCAGTCAGAGCTGCAGAAGATCCTCCACGATGTGGATCGGCTGCACAACGAGCTGAGCCCCTTAAAGCTGCGCTGCCAGGCCAATGCTGCCTGCGTGGATCTCATGGTGTGGGCTGTGAAAGATGAGCAAAGTAAAGAAAAAATGCTCTTTGGTCTCTGCAGTGCCTGTTTGATGTAGAAATACTTACAGTGGAGATGGTGCACAGAGAAATATTAAATTTCAGTGGAATAATTTTACTTTTAGAATACAAGAGTATAACTTGCATCAAAAGGTTGTTACAATAGTTAGCTGGGTAGTTAGACATCTCTTTAGAGAAATAGAAACAGAAATTTCCTATTACTTATCTCCAGGGGATGCTGTAAATGCTGAATTGCATACAGCTATTTATTTTCTAGTTTCTGTTTTATTTATTACTCTTAATGTCTTAAATATTTAATGTTTTTTCTTCATTGCTAGCAGGACTAGGAAGCTCTTTTCCTCTATTTTCCTTCTTGTTGTGTAAATCTTATATCTGCTGAATATGTGAAGAATATTTTTCCTTTGGACATTGCAATATTTGATTTCTGTTCAGTATGAAGTATGCTCAAAATTAGCTTTAAGTACTGTCATTCTTTCAGTCAGTGTTTGACAGAGCTGTTTGGTGCAGGTGCCAAGTTTCTAAAACTGTTTTTGCAGATGCAGCACTAAATCTTATACAAGACTGAAGCTTATAAATTCTCTCCATTATTTTAGAAATTCCAGTAAGCATTGGGTGGTGTGTGGCCTAATAACAAATTGAAAGTAATTTTTTCTGTTGAATTTTTTTATTTAAGGTGCAGAAAACCTGTGTATCAAGTTATCAGAGAAGCTGCAGTCAAAAACCTCAAGCAAAGTCATAATTGCTCACTTGCCACTGCTAATTTGCTGTTTGCAGGTCTGTCTTTACAGTATTTGTCATTAATTACTGTAATTACTCACTGTATCAGTGAATGGGAGTTTGGGGAGTTTTTCAGGTTGCTAGAACACTTTATCTGCTATTTTTATTACTTTCCATCACTGTTCTGCATTTGGATTTCAGAGGTCTGGTGTGAAAACTAGGAACTGCTTCTAGAATTTTCTTAGTTCAACTACTTCTTGTAGAATAATATTCATAAGGATTTTTTAACTAGTATTTAATTTCTGAACTATTTAACTATTATTTAACTATTTAACTTCTTAGTCCACTACAAAATAGTTAAAATATTGGGACTGGCAGGTCACTGAGGTTTCAGACTAAGCCTTGATTATTCTATTTTTTTCCTTATTATTGGGCACTTATCTAGTCTTACAAATGTGGTGTTTTCCATCACATAAGCTGTAAGTTATCAGATACCTCTAAATATTAGAAGTTGGAGGGTAACTTTATTTTTGGAGAATGCAGTTCATTTCATGTAACTCCTGTGAAAACACCCAGGAAGAAAGCAGCAAGGCTTGAGTGGTATATGACACCTCCAGAATAACCTGAAACAGTTAAAGGCTTGAAATGTCTAAATCTGAATCTGTGAAAACTATGTAGGATTTGTTTTGTTTTCTGTTTGTGCTGAGCTGAAGTTGCAAGCTTGCAGCTGTAATGAAAATAGTGCTGTTTTATTCTAAAGCTATGTTTTGTTGGTTTTGTCTTTTTTGGGTTTTTTTTTCCCCTTTTTAGGGTCTGGGTCGTTTGTGTGAGAGGTTCCCTGTTGTGGTTCATTCTGTCAATCCATCATTGAGAGACTTTCTTGTGATACCTTCCCCAGTGCTTGTGAAGCTTTACAAATATCACAGCCAGTATCACACAGGTAAAGGAAAAAAGCCTTTCTCCAGAGTGACTGTTTTCCAACTCGTGTGACTTTTTGGTATTTTGTGGTGATGCAGCTGTAGATGGAATTGTGTAAAAGTTTTTTGGAGGTGAAGACAAGGGAAGCAAATGCAATTCTGGTAGAAGTGTATCTAAGGGTAAGCAGTAGAACTGCTGTGTCTGCTCTGCTGACACTGAGCACTTCTGTCTTGAGTGAGACTCTGCAGCCAGAGCCAGTGCATAATGATCCTCATAGTGAGGGAAAAGAAATCACATACCCAGTTGGAACCTCCCTTCCTTCAAGTCGAGGCTGTTGTGACTAATTTTCCTACAAAGGCCTCTTCTGTCTGCCCTGTAGCCTACTTTGCAGTTGGGAGGCAGCCACTGGGTCTGTCCAAAGCTGCTGCTTCTCCAGAGTGAACTAGGTCATGTTCCTCACACTCCCCATACACATCCTCTGCTCCAGCCATGTGACTGTCTTGGCATTTGGCAGGTTTTTGTTGTTGTTTTTAAATTTTAAAATCGAGTTATGATTTCCAGAAGAAAAAAGTTCAATTCTGTCACTTGCTGATGCAAAAGCAGTTTTGTAATGCTAGAGCAAAACAGTAAAGTAGCAAGTGGCTAAATTTAGGAATAGTAATTTAGGAATAGTCAAATGCAGTAATGGCTTCATCAAGTGATGTTGATTTCTGTACTCCTGTGTTCTTAGTAGGTGGGAATGACATCAAGATTAGTGTCACCAACGAGCATTCAGAGTCCACTCTAAATGTAATGCATGGCAAGAAAGGTCAGCCCTCCATGTATGAGCAGCTGCGTGACATTGCCATAGACAACATCTGCAGGTAAGAGAGGGGCTGGCACCATGCTGGATGTGCTTTTTCCCTGGCACCATGCTGGATGTGCTTTTATTTCCCTGGCAGAAAAGTTCTGTGCCCATTTAGAAGGTTCTGCTCTGTGCTGCCATGAAGTCTTTGTGCCTTGTTCGGTTGTGACTTCATTTTCCTGTAGGCATCTCTTGGTTCTGTTTATGTCCTAACTGTAAAATAATAATTCAGTCTTATTGTTTTGCTTCCCACGTCTGCTAGTCACCATTTTCAGTAGGTAGGTGTTTTTGTAGATATTAAGTAGTTGGTTTTTTGTGTGTTTTTTTTGTTTTCAGCTTAGTGAGCCTCCTGTAGCAGAAGAATTGTCACACACTTGTGTGGGCTGTGATTATTCTTCCCTCTTAGACAGCTACAGAGAGCTAGAGGGAAGACACTTCTGGTGACTAGAGACAAGGAATTAAAGTTTCAAGGCAGTGGATTCTGAATTTACCTTATTGCATATTCTCATCATTATTGTTTCTGGAGAATGCAGAAGTAGAAACTCAGCTCATTTTTTAAAATATATCTGCAGTGTTCCTTGGCAATCAGTTCTTGCTCTTCAGTATAGACCTGCTTCCCTTTTATATAGATGGCATGCAATTACAGTAGTTAAAAGTGGTATGTTTTATTGATGCATTGTGTTTTTTCTGTCCATTGTTACTCCAGATGCTTGAAAGCTGGCTTGACTATAGATTCTGTGATTGTTGAGGCCTTCCTTGCCAGTTTATCCAACCGTCTGTACATCTCCCAGGAGAATGATAAGTAAGTTGTCAGTCAGTCATAAAACCTATTTTTCCTTCACTTAGTGAATCTGAGACTTATTCTAAGTTATAAGTACTGGCAGCATTATTTTGGAATTAAATGTCTCTGAGATTAATGGGCTTGTGCGTGGGGTCAAGATCTTCCCATGCCAAGTCTTTGCAGAGCTGAGCCTGTTTTCATACTGACAGGTATGGATTCAGTTTTAGCTGATTGAATCAGCGAATCTTTGGGGAATATTAGCCAGTTTTGAGTCCTCAGCTGAGTGATGCTTTCTCTTCAAGCTTCAGCTGTCATTTTTGGCTAGACACATCGTGTCACTTGTGGCATTTTGCTCTGGTTTTAAGAGACTCACCAACCAAGAAGTCTCTAAAGGGAGGTTCTGTAGATGCTGGTCTGACGGTCTTAGTATTTTGCCCATCATTTTTGCCTTTTTTCACAGTTTGTTCATGGGTTAATGTGGATTTCTTCAGTAATGGGTTTGGGAGAGGTGATTTTTTTATTTTGAAAATCAACTTGTGCAAGTGTATCCTCTAATACTGAGGATATATAGAGTGGCAGTATTAAAGCTGTTAGTGATGTTTAAATTTAGTATAGGAACTGTTACTTATGTGAAATGTAACTGAGGTCTTGATTACTGTGGAACAGTTATATTTATCACATCGTAGTTTTTGTTTGTTTTCCTAACAGAGAAGCTCATTTGATTCCTGACCACACAATTCGTGCTCTAGGGCACATTGCAGTGGCACTGAGGGACACCCCAAAAATGATGGAACCCATCCTGCAGATCTTACAGCAGAAGTTTTGCCAGCCACCTTCTCATCTGGATGTACTCATCATTGATCAGCTTGGCTGTTTGGTCATCACTGGGAATGTAAGGAAAGGATTGCCCAAGAGAATGCCAGTTCATGATCCCTTCCCTTTAGTTAAATGGAAATGTATTTTGTAAAGTGCATTTGCAGAAGGCTTTTAAGGCTTCTCTTTTCTTCACTACAGGTAGACACTTGCACAGTCTTTGATAACAGAAAACATAAGCTGTGATAATGTGTAAAGTGCTGTCTCTCTAAAGATGAATCCCCATAGAAAAGAAGAGCCTTTTTTAAAATAAAGATTATAAAGTACACCAAACTTAATGTTTTCAAAAGTTACTACTTTTTAAACTTGGTCTGTCACAATTAAGTGGAGAGTATTTTCTCTTTGTATCTGTTACTAACTTTCAAAATCTTGTAGGTTCATACATTTAAAAGTATGGAAGATTGTCTTCTTCAGTCATACAAAGATTCACTGACTTTTTCCAAATGTTATTTATACCTCTGAACAAGCAATTAATTGTCAGAACTCAGAAGCCTGAAAAAAATGGTTTCCATTAGGAAGGCAGAATTTAAGAACATAATAAAGTGTCTAAAATTTGATCAATTAAAAACATTCACAGAAACACTTGTACTGTGTGCTTCATGGAAGCTGAAACCATTGCTCAGGCTGTGGCTGCACACCTATCTGAAGAATTTTGTAATACTTAGAGTATTTTACAGGGCTGTTCTTTAGAGGGATTGTATTCAATAAGTTTTACTTAGGGATTTGGTTTTGGTTTTTTGCAGCAATACATTTACGGTGAGGTGTGGAATCTATTTCAGCAAATCAGTGTTAAAGCAAGCTCAGTTGTTTACTCTGCCACAAAAGACTGCAAGGACCATGGATACAGGTAACACCCAGCTGTGTGCCTTAAATGTGTGAAATGTGTGAAAAATAGATCAAATACCCTTTGTGCTGCTTTGGGGTTTTCACTTGAAAAGTGAAATTTTGAAACTTTTTCACTTTTTCCCACTATCAAGTTTTATTACAAAGTTGTAAATTGTAGTGCTCTTTGATGTTAAAAAGAAATTAGTTAATTTAAAAATAATAGCACTTCATGATGCAGAGATTTCTCAAAATACTTTTCACAGGTAGCATTGGTAACTTATCTTTGTAAGGAGTCAGTGTTTGTGAAAGATAATTGACATTGATGACTTATATTATCTGTAATTACAGTAATGAATTACTAAATTACAGTAATTAATTACTAAATCTCTTCGCTCAGAAAAGCTGAGAGTGTTATTTGTTTTATTTTTAATGTGGTCCTGGTACTTGTTAGGGATTAACTGTAAACCATTAACCATTTAATTCTTTGTATGTAGGTTATGCCTTGTTGTCCCCACTAGAAGTAAAGATTAAACTGACTCTGTTGGTAGCTGGGATAAGCTGGATGCCTTTCAGTGCAGAGTGGGAGTAGCTGAGAGGACTGTTCCTGTCAGTATGTTTTAACAATGCAATCTCAGCTTCAACAGTTCTGATTCTTCTGCTCAAGAGTTCTCCCAAAACAGAAACACTGCCCTTGGCTGCTTTTTGTCTGCTACAGGAAAGTGCTTTCCTTGTGCCCATGACAGCATCATAAATGGAGCATCCTCCAAAGACACAACTTAAAAATAGTTGTTCACTTAAATACCAGTTGCATTTCAATTGTCAATAAAGTAATATGCTGCTCATAGAAACAGCAAGGAAAAAAATGGTTGAAAATGTGTCAGTAGCCTTATTGTAGGTGTTACTTGTTAGTATTATGAAGAAAACACTGAAAATATAAAACCTGAGGAATTGCTTGTTCATAACTGTTCTTTGTCCTCAGGCACTGCTCCTTAGCTGTCATTAATGCCCTGGCCAACATTGCTGCCAACATCCAGGTGGAGCACCTTGTGGATGAGCTGCTGATGAACTTGCTGGAGCTGTTTGTTCAGCTTGGGCTGGAAGGAAAGAGAGCTAGTGAGAGAGCAAGTGAAAAAGGACCAGCCCTGAAGGTCAGATATGCACTGGATTTTAATTGTGTGCAGCTGTGCTTTGTGTGGGTGGCAGTGCTAAACCCGTGCTGTGCTGAGAGAGTTCTGCTCATGGGGTGTGAGTGCAGGTCTGGAGTGCACTGATCCGTGTGGAGTGTCCCAGCTGAGACTGCCTGAGCTGGAGTGTCAGAGGCAGAGCTGCAAAGGGAAACATGGGATGCTCTGGAATCAGAATGGGAGACAAAGCTGTGCATTTCTGCAAATGGAGAAATGACAGATTTCAGATGGGTTGAGCTAGGAGGCAGTGTTTCTTTAGTGTGAAGATCCTGAGAGCAGCTCTCACTAGAACATTCTACTCAGTGCAGAGTACAAATTATGAAAGGTATTCTGAAGAAGGGGTCACTCCATTTTCAAGAAGAGATGAAGAGGGTAAAACACTGCACATGCTGTGCTCCCCAAACAAAAGCAAGTTTTTGTTCGTTAGTTTGCCTATGTCTCTTCTTCTCAGCACACTAAATTTGCTTGATAACCATTAAAATGTTCAGTGATTTATTCTATTTTCAACCATTCAAAAGTGATTTCTATGAGAAGAAAAAATATTTTTCTTTTGGTGTTGCTGATAGTTGACGTGGATGTCCCCTGAGTGTGCCCAGGAATNCCATTAAAATGTTCAGTGATTTATTTGTTCTATTTTCAACCATTCAAAAGTGATTTCTATGAGAAGAAAAAAATATTTTTCTTTTGGTGATGCTGATAGTTGACGTGGATGTCCCCTGAGTGTGCCCAGGAATGGAGGTCATTCCATCCTCTTTGCCCTCAGTGCCACATATTATCATAAAGGGTCTGATATTTCATTTTTTAACAAAAATTGCTACTAGAAAAGTGGGTTTTCTACAGAAACTGTGTAGTTCTGCTGTGTTCTGGCTATTGCAGCTAGTTTGCATCTCTGCTCTGACTCTGAAGCAATGAGTCACATGCAGTGGATTGTCCTGAAACCATGGTGACTTTTTCCAGTGGTCCCTACCCCACAGAGTGTCTTCTATGGTATTATTTTATTCCCTTCAAAAATATTTTAAGACCCATCTTTTGTTTTGCTTTATCTTGACTCTCCAGGAAAGATAACTGAGATTTGTTTTAGTTGGGTTATGTCATTATTGTTTCATCTGAAGACTATTTGGCTTTGTTTCTCTATTCCTCTCTTCTTTCCTTCTTTGTTTTGCTTTTTTTTTAAATTGTTTCCTTTTGGTTTATTCCACTTCATGCAAAGCTGTACCCTGTTAGCACTTCCTCCCTGCTTCATCTGTGTGGGGCCAGCAGTCTCTCTTGTAAGGAGGGAGCTGGAGCATTCCCACTTTCCCAAATCCAGTGTGGAGGGATATGGGAGGGTGGGAAAGGCTTTAGGGTGGTGTGTGCCATCACTGTTTGCCTGATCAGAAATGGTGTGCTGTGCTCAGTGAATATTTTCAATTCTTAAATACACTACTTGGCCAAGAGCAAACACACTTGTATAGCTGCAATTTTGAAAGTCCTAACAAGTTGAGGGAAATATGTATTTTCCTTATGCTTCTTGTATTTCAATGGAAAAGGCTGCTCCTCCTGCTGAAATAAATTCTTGAAAATCCTGTCTTTTTATAGGCTTGTTATTTGTGGCTTCATTTTGATAGTAAAATGAAACTTCTTGTAAACATTTGATACTTGTTGTGGCCATCCATTTAATGTGATCATTTTTCTAATGGTTACTGAATATCTACAGACTGTGTGCTGACAGGGGAAAAAATCCCTTCAGCAGTCCATGAGGAAAACCTGAAAAGCTTTGTTAAAAGATTCTAGGGTGTGTTCCAGTCCTGGGGATTTCATGGGTGCTCTCTTGACCACCTTGTGCACATCTCTTTGCAAGATACAGAGTTGTAATTGTAATGTTTGATGTTTGAAATATGTCTTAAATTCTTTACAAGTGCTTTCGTAGATGTTTTGATCATTTCCTTTTTCTTCTCCAGGCCTCCAGTAGTGCAGGGAATCTGGGTGTGCTTATTCCTGTCATTGCTGTGGTGAGTATCCAATGGATGAGTTGTTGCAAACAATAATTTTTCTCACATTTATCAAATATTGGTGCTATTTCAAGCAAAATGGTTTGACTGACTGCTAGTGCAGAGGTTACCATCCAGGAGAAAAAATATAGTACTACTGTAAAATAATATACCTTGCTCTAAGGGGGGGATACATTTGTTAAATAATGACATCTCTTGAAAATAAAGAATCTTTTGTGATTCAGGGTTAGATTGTTTCAAACCATAAATTCAGGAGATTCTTGAGCTTAATAATACTGCAGGGAATGTTACTTTGAGTAGTATTTGGCATGTAGTGTAATAAACAGCACATATCTGTGGCCTGAGGAGAAGTGAAAAAGTTAATAAAAACAGTGAAAAATAAATCTTAGTTTGGCAGCAAAGTGGATTCTGCTTCTTAAAAGGAAAAAAAAATCATTGATAAAGAAGGGAGTAAGTATCCCATGTGTCCTGAAATGAGAACTGACTGTCAGGCTGAAAGCATTTTAGAAAATGTGCAAGCACACTGATGTCCATGCCAGACTCCTTTATTCTGAAGTATATCTGTGTTCACTCTTGGATGTCATTTTTTTCTGGGGATAAAACATTTCTTTTAATGAAGTGGCAGTGCTAATTTAGGAAAAAATTGTAGATCTAGATCCATGGAAAATTTGATACGTCCAAGGTGTGTTACCAGGTCAGTAGGACTATTTTCCTAATTGCTGTAGCTTTTACAAAAAAAGAGTCACATTTAAAAGATCCATAGACAAACTTCCTGAAGGACAAAAGACATCATGCTGCTTGTTTCCCTGCTGAAGCTGACTGCTCTGTGGAGCTTTTCCTGCACACCTGGTGGGACAGAAGGGACAAATGTATCCCATGTTTGCAGTAAGGATGCCTCTTGTAACTTTTCATACTGCACATCCATTACCAGGCAGGTAAAAAGCATTCATTTCATACTCTGCCCCCTCAAACCTCTTCACTGAAGTTTGTCAAAGAGAAAGTCCTAAATTAGCACTAGTTAAAGATCACAGGACTATTCTTTTCCTTCCTATACCTCTTCCTCTGGTTTTGTACATCAGCCCTCCCCAGACTCAGCAGTGATCACAAGGACCAGTTCCTAACTCTAAAGAAATGTGTTTTTAAGTGCCTTGGATCACTGTTATTCAATAGCTGCTCAGTTTTTGCATGAGCCAGCTAGTCCTGCATTGAGATGTTCTAGTGGGTGGCATTTTTCAGCTGTCAGTGATGCTGATCTGAGTGAAAGCAGGACCATTCCTTGCATATTGAGAGGAGACTTGTGCTTATTGGAGACTTAATGTAAAAGTTATGGAAGTACTTTACTGTTTCACATTTTTATTGATGATATATTTGTTCTGAATAGCTGGGGATAACTGCATTTTTCTTAACCAATGTGACCTTTAAATGCAGTCAGAAAGTGCCAGAATCTGAAGCAAGAGTTAATGGTTACATTATGGTTGTTGAAGCAAATATTTGACTTTCTTGCACAATGTATGAAGATCGTGAGTTTTGAGCAGTAGCTGATTTGCTTTTCTGCTTGAGTTTTTTGCCTTGAATAATTGTCTTTACCAAAAACTCATATTGCAGATGCTCTAGCTCATTCAATCATTGATAAACTAATTAAAGCAAGGGCATGAATATTTAATATTTTGCATATACTTGTCTTTTTTGTATATGCTTTCCTTTTTGAATACAGATAAAACAATAAAATGTCTATATGAATGTTAATGATTTCAGTTGTGCTCTTCCAGTACTGAAAATTGTCTATCATGTGATGGACTTAAAAGACAGGATCAGGGGAAAACATCTGAGTTTCTATCCAGTATCAGCTCTTCATCATTCATCATCATCATCATCTAATACCAATATTTCACTGGCTGACAGGTTGAAAAGTTTGTGTATGGAGCATATAACTGGAGTAGATGAAAAATTACAAACAGCAGTATATAAAAGCAAAATTAAATCAACAAGTTAAACTTAATATTGGAAAAACACCTTTAAAAAAATTCATAATTCTTAAATGGAATGATGCATTGATACAGTATTTGATACTGCAGAAAGTGATAAAAATACTGTCAGTGGATTATGAGGCGCATTTTTTAAAAGGTGTGATGTAAAGTAAGGTATGCAGTTGTTGTCTGTAATGATTTGAATGTATTGTGCAGCTCTGTTCCTTGTACCAGGTAGACAGATATTCTACAGAGCGTGACTAAATCTTCCCATTTTGAAATGTGGCACATTTGAACAGAATTTGTGTTACCAGAACCATTCAGGAAGTTCACAGTCACTCAGAAGTTTTTGTCCATTAAATCAAGTTTGGAAAGTGCACTGGAATATTATCAGAGTGATTGCTGTAAATGGCTTTTTTTCTAGAGAGGATTAGGTGATACTGAGCCAGTGAAAAGAGCATTTTGCTGACTGCTTTCCCTCTAAAGGGTACTCTGAGGATATTTATAGCATTTACCAGGCTGGCCTAACTCTGATACCTCTTGTACCAATGAAGATGAGAGAAAGTATTGAAGCAATACAAGTTAGATTAGGGAAAAGTAGTGGGTCCCTTAGTATTTCATTCCTCCAAGACATTTCTGTCTCCTCTTACTTGATACCCTGCTCCATGAGGCTCATTGTGTGCATCAATCTGTATGTTAATTCACATTGTGTGTGTTCAATTGACATTAAATGATCCAAGCAAAAGAAAGAATGGAGGCCCTTGATCTGTTTCAAGCAAGATTATGTAAAATACTCAGGAGAGACCTAAGTGTCTATGGCTGGTCAGGTATTCAGGATTTCTTAGTCCTATTTATCATAAACAGACATCCTAGCACAAATTTAGAGCTAAATTTCAGGACTCCAGTTACTCTAAACACTTTATTGATTACATTTTATACACTGTTGCAAAACACAAAGTGTAAGTTACTTTGTGATTTTTTTCTAATTTTTTTTTTTTTTTTTTGCTAATAATACACTTGCATCAATACATGGCACTAACCATTTTATATTGCAGTCAAATTATCTACTGCTCTGGGTCCCTTCAAGAGAAACTACCTGTAGATAATATGTTCTCTTTTTATAACGACAACTTTTGTATTGGCTAATAGGACAATATATTTTCCTTTATGATACTGGTTTTTTAACATATATAATGATACAGCCCATGTGTAACAGAGTGTTGGAGGGTCTTCTCTGCTTTTAAGATGTGGCTGGGTTGGCAACTCTGCCCATGAACAGGAGGCAGCTGGTGCGGTGCTCGTAGATGAGGAACAAAAAGGGGCGGTCGACGACAAAGCGGATCTGAGTGGAGAGGGGCATGAACCCCACCGTGGTTATTGTGGCAGCCTCTGTGCCCTCCTCATTCACTGTGATTGTGCCTTGGTGATTGAACTGTTCAGACAAACACAACAGGAAAACAAATGAGAGAAATGGAGGCTCTCCTGAGTACATGAATGATGTGCTCACAGCCTTCCCCCTCCATATCCCACATCCGGTCCTACACAGCACCAAAAACCTTTGGGGTTTGTTCTCTGGGGGAGCCTCTTCCTCACTGACCACAGCACTGATTAAACATGTGCTTCATTATGTGAATAGACAAGGACAAACCCACAACCCTCCCTCCTGTCCTCCAGAAAAGATGAGGAAAAAAAATATTGTTTTAGGTTACTGTGTAATATTATTACTGAGCTGCCATGTTATTGAGTGATAGAGTTTAATCAGAGAGGAGGTGAAATGAGGAGTAAATACCCTGTCAATGGTGATCTTCTCATCTGATATACCAGAGTAGTCGCCTTTTCCATTGAACAGTTCTTCTATTCCCATGGATCTCAGATAATCAATCAAGTTATAAGTCTTCTCCAGCTTAAATTTAGGCAGAACCACTTCTCTTGTTCTAGTAAAAATAAACACAAGAAGGAAAAATCATTGAGCAGATATGTATGTGCATGACTCCTTTGCTTTACAGACCTGTTGTGGTTTGGATGTTTTGCTGTCTTTAGCAAGCAGTAAGGACACAGATATACAGGGCTGTACTTTTGCTTTCAAAACTTGAGCATCATGACTTTTAAAACTGTGCTTTAAAAAATTAATTCCCCTGCAAAAACTGTTAGTTTGTCAATTTGATATTTCATTTATTATGATTTGCATTATTTATGTGTATAAAGTATGTGACTTTGAGCACTTAAGTGGATGCTTGTAATAAGTGTCGAGCTGTCAGATTTTCTGAAATACTAAATTGGAGATTTGTCACTTATTGTGTACAACAGATATAAGTTGAATTCCTGGATAGCACATCAAATCATCTCTTTTTATCAAGTCTGAAGACAGATACACCTACCCTGTCATCTTCCTTAAGGGAGGCTTTGTTTTTCCTCTCCCATAGCTGTGATGTTCTTTGTTGATTGTGGAATGTGTTCCTTTACACACAGCTCTGTTGAAATGCTCAGTGCTGAACTGAACGTAGACTGATGTGACCAAGATTGTTGGTGCAGAATGATCTGTTATTTTCACATCCTATTTTTCCTTCTCATTGTAAACTTTATCAGTAAGAACATTTTCTTTAAATCTACATAATTAAATACTCAATAGAAAGAATTTTGAAACTTCATTACAATTTTCTACCTCAATCATCCTTGATTTCTTGATGGTATTTAAATTTTGAGAGAACACCGGTCCTGATTTTTAATTCAATAAATCCAATTTAAGAAATGTCATCATAATAATAAATATCCAATAAATTTTTAATTCAATAAATCCTCGTTGATCTCATCAAGAAGATACACTAAGGTGTGCTTTTCAGCAGATACCTGTTTGTCATGCTCTTCTGCCACTTTTCTACCACTTGAGGCGTGATCTGCTTCTCCAGGGCTTTCATGCCAGCCAGTTTGTGTGGGAGCACCACGAGCATGCTGATGTTGCCCACGAAGGGGAGCTGGATGATGCTGCAGTCCAGCTCGGGGTCGGCAGCAGCCAGGAAGGTGCCCTTGGTCTGCATCATCGGCACCTTCAGCGTCTGCTTCTCGTTCAGCCGGAAGCTCCGCTTCGTGGTCATTTCCACTGGAAACTTATTCTCCCAAGTTCCTGTGCACACAATGCAGGAGACAGATAAAACCCCAAGGTGGCTGTTTAATGGAATGTTCCCAGAATAGCTTTACACCAACCTTGAAGTCACGTGGGTTTGGAGTCACTTGGTTTCAGTGAAGCCTGAATTAGAAGATGAGTTTTAAACTGACTTCAGAATTCCTGGCTTTCTAACTTAAAATGTATTTGTTTTGAGTGTTCTGAATTACAAAAGCAGGTGAACACAAACCAGAAATAAGAATTTGGTTGGAGTATATTATTTTTCCCTATGAGGAACCTAGAAATTTAAATAAATGCAAAATATTTTTTAGGGTTTGCCTGTACCAAAACACCTGACCCAGCTGTATTTTCTGAGAGATGTGATGCTTGAATCCAGTTCAGAAGGCACCCCTTTAGAGAACTTTAGTGGTGTATCAAACTAAGCAAGGGCTGGATTTGTTTTGCATAAGGTTGTAAAAGATGCTGGGCTGAAGGCATTGTTACCTTAGTCCATTCAGAATGGTTCATTTTCTGTCTTAATGTGAAGAGTTGGGGTGTTGACTCTTAATTCTATGATCCAGTTTCATGTGACAGCAGGCTGCTGTAGATGTGCTGAAATCTGACAGGTTTATACCCAAATAATGCAGTCCAACACATTTTGCAGCCCAGAAAGCTTTACCATCAGGGTTTGAAACTTTCTATGTGGAGATACTCTGGATACCAGAAATATTTATTGACTGTTTGAAAAAACGTTTTTTAAATGCAGTGTTCTGTTGGTCTTTTTACAGAACTGTAGCTCTGGAATAAACATCATTTCTTAAGGGGCAGACAAAGCTAGAAGATTATAGTGGAAATAGGGTGGCCAGTATTTCCTGTAAAAACTCAGGAATTTAGGTCATCATTGGCAAGCAAGTATGTGAGGAATGTGACTGTGACTGTGTGGAGAGCCTTCAATATAACCTTAATTGGTTCCTTAGTCTGACTTTGCCAGATTTACTGTGAATAAGGAAAAAAAAAGCCTTAAGTCCAACTTTCATTCTAATTGTTCCTGCACATGTCAGGCTGGTGGGGACCGGTTGGAGAAGCCATCAGGCTGCGGTTAATAAGGTGTGGGGTATAAAATGCATTGTGCTATTCCCAAACAGTCTCACTTCCAAGGAAAATGAGGATCTGGCTGTTTTCCAGGGAGCAGAATTCACAGGTGTAGGAGGCTGCTGTGGGCCAGGGGAGCTTCAGCAGCTCTGCCATCCACTGAGGGATGGGAAACACCATCAGCTCTTCCTAGGGGAAGAGAGGAGCTGGGGAACGTTTTCCTTGGATTCAGTTTTGCAGTGTGTTTGTCTTGGGGTAGAACCCTGACCCCCAGCAGGAGCTGTGTGGCCAGCTGAAACCAGCTGGCACGTTATGATTGCTGTGACTTCCTGTTTTGAATTTTCCCCCAAGATGTCTTTTGGATCCATCTGTGGTGGCAGATGTTGTCTCTGTTGAGTGACTCCTGTTTTGCATTTGTGACTGGATCTCAGAAAAAATCTGGACATTTTGGAGCTCTGAACATTTCCAGTTACCAAAACTGCCATGGCTAAAATAACCAGCTCCTTCTTGATAGGAAGCTCATGAATGATTACTCAGAGCTGTGCAGAATGGGAGGTAGGCTGGACATCTATACAAAACAAAATGTGCTTCTTACCAACATAAATAATTTCCAATGGTTTCATGGTGGTCTTTAATACAAGAGGAGGTTGAGACCTCACAGTGTTTGTCAAGTATCCCAATACTCAGTCTCACTTGTACTGAGCATCTCTGGATATCTGAAAATGCTTATAGATTTCTGAGTTCTGAGGGATTAACAGAGCTTTTCTGCAGGGGTACAAACAGTGCACGTGGGAAGATGTGGACAAAATTTGGCTTGTTAGAAGGAGTAGAGGGGAAACTAAGAAACCTAGGAGCAGAACTCGCTTTTAAAAAGTTCAGTTCCACTCAAAGGGGAGTTCCCAGGAGACTGATACTGTAAGACAAAAGAATGAGAGCAGTAGAGAATTGATCTTTGTTTTGAGGGTTAGAAATGACAGCCTTCAGCAGATGGCACCAGGGCAATTTGGACTAACAGGACTTCATGGGCAGAAGAAAAACCCTAAAGTCTTTTTGGTCTTGATGTCTCAAGATTTCCAATACCACAGGTATTTTTGTGGTGTTTTTGTTACTTTGAGATGGCACAAGTATTAAATAATTTCAGAGTGAAACAAAAAAGGTATTTCAAATTTCCCCAAATTATGGAAAAAAAAAAAAAGTATCTGTTTCACTTTGTATGGCCCTTTTTTTAGGATGGTTTAACAGGAAGCAAAGCCTTATATTTATTATAATATGATCATCAGGGATGTAGTCAAAGATACAAGTAAGTGCCTGTTGGATGGTACCTGAGAGTAGGAGATTATCTGGATTCTATGATAATGATTGCTTCAGATTCTTTTAGGGATAAGTGGCATTATTCAAGGAAGTAATTCCTTGCAAGTGAGTGGGAAAAGGTACATTTATAGGAATATTGCTTCTATAATCTGCTGAGATGGCAGGTATAAGAGAGACCTTTGTTTCCTGGAAGCAAGGACATAACTGGGGAAAAATAAACTCCTTTATGAATTCTGGAAAGGAATGTATTGTACTTACACTGTTACCCCTTTGGGGTAATCTGTTTTTCCTAACCTGTGTTTTAAGTCACCTTCATCTGATTTTCATCTTAAACAGTCAGTAACAGATTTCCTTTTATCCTCAGTTCTTTCATTTGCACCTCCCACCTTTTGTTCATTTAATACAATTTTTATAGTTGTTGAAAAACTAACAAACTTTCAACCTGAGGCAGATAATTTATCTTGAAAATCTCACCATAGACTCTTAGTTTAAATGTAAAGATATTGAAAATAAGGGTTTATAATAAGAATATATTGTATATTGTATATTCATATATAACTATATATATGTAGAGTCTTAATTTCAAGCCTCTTTAACTGTTCAGCCTTTACTAATACATGCAGGAGCCCATATCAGCAGACCATTCATGCTGAATTAACTGAAATATTCCATGTAGTGAATGTGTTTGGTTTCAGTTGTAGAAGAACAATGTTTTGGTTATTCTCTTAGGTCCCCTGTATGGACTTATGGACAAGGATCATGCTCTGATCATATTAAAAAATTGCTTCCTTCAAGCTGAAATTCTCTGTCATAATTTGTATGAGTCCTGAATACTACAGAGATGTAAAGTGCTTGAATTGAAGTCAACCTGCACCATTTCAGTGGTGCTAGGACTGAACTGACTAATGGCTTGCATATGCATCTATCCCTCCCCATCTGATATTTCTACAGAGCTAATGCTTTCTGGGGCTATTCTCTATTCATATATTGTTTTTCTGGCTCCCTGTGAGCCATTAAGGTTTTGGAAGCAGTAAGCATTTGCTCCATGCATACAATACCCACTAACTTCAGAGCATTGCTGTGCTACAGAAACAGGCAAAAAATGGGCTAATAGTACAGATTCTAATGATGGGGGGCAGTAGGTTTTTGTATGTACACTGAAGTTCTGTCTGGGATTGCTAATGACATATGGCAGTGCATTGCAAACTGAGAAAATCCATCACTCAGATTGAAATAACAGAATCTTACCTTTGAAGTACAGACAATTAAGAATCATCATCAGTGTTGTAGGGTTTATATTCACAAGAGCTTCCTTTATTAATCCCTTGGTCAGCTTCAGGATGCGTTCGTTGGTTTTGGCTATGAAGCTGGGATCTGAGAAATCAGCTGCTTGGGCATCAGCAAAGTAGTATGTTTTCATATTGTTTCTGAAATCATTGAGAACAGCAAAGTCTTTATGAATGTAAAGGTCACTGACAGACCTGAGCGTGTAGCCGAAGTTGCGCCTGAAGAGCCGGTGGGTGAGCTTGCGGAAGAGGTTGTGGACGGTCATGAGCTCGTATTTGCTGCTGGCATTAATGAAGTCTTGAAAGCCAAGAACAGATAACACTTCCTGCTGGGTTTGATCCTTCAGACCTAGGGAAATCATAGCCATCGCAGTGGAAATACCAACAGGAGCCATGATGATATTGTCTGAGGAGCTGGCCTTGTCTGCCACGCTGCGGTAAAGGTTGAAGCCAAAGTTTGCATTGAGGATATTGAGGCGCTGGATTCTGGTTTTGCCCTGGAACAGTTCGAGAATATTTCCTTGCTGAACTTCAGAAACCATGTGTGGGGCAGCATCAATAACATCACTGTAGTCATCTTCACTCAGTATCCTGTCGAGGTCTAGATAGTCCTCTTCCTCCTCCTCTTCAGGAATCAAGTCATTAGTGATGGTGTTTTCTCTGTGAAACTCCAGTGGTAGGTTTGGCATGTAAGTCCCATTTTCATGTGGCTGTGCACCTTTAAGGCTTTCAAAATGCTCGGTGACGTCCTTGACTCCGCAAAATGTGGAGGTTATGACGAGAGCAAGGGCAAGCAATTGAAATAGGAACTTCATTCTGACAGATGAAAGCCTGGAAGACAACAACACAGTTGAGGGGGTCGAGGGTAATTGAATTTTAGTTATCTATGCCCTAATTTCAGGTCCATGCTGATTTCTGTTGCAGCAGCAGATCTCTAGTTATCTTACTCGACAGCCCTGTTTTTGAGTGGAGCAGATGGCAATTAGATGGATCAGTCTGTTTTACTGGTAATGGGTTTTGCTTACACAATGCCTCCAGCCTGCCAAAGAATTGGTTGACCTCCTCCCATACAAATAGTCATTACTGACATATTTCAACAGCTACAAACTCATTACCCAGAATATGTGTGACTCTTTCTTTTAAACTGTTACACTTAAACTGTGCACTGGCTGTGTGAGCATTGTGTGTGTGCTGAAAATACAATGTGAAGTGAAGTCTGAAGATTTGAGTTGGTAGGAGAAAGGGGGACTCCTGATCCAATCCCCTGCAGGAGCATACCAGAAGGCTGAGATGTACTGAAAAATCTGAAAAACAAACATCCTGTAGCTACAACAAAAACGGAAGTTTTGTGGGAGTATTTTGGAAAAGCAAGGCAGCAATCTGGTGAATAAAGGCGATCAGGGCATGTGGAAAGATGTGTGTTTGCACTGAGTACCTTTAGTGGGACTGCAGTGGGGGAAGTGTTGGGCGTAAACCTCTGGCCTGGCCTGCTCATGGCCTTACTTGGGTGTGTTACTCAATGTCTGTGCACCCTTTCTGCAGATCTCTGTCCTCATCTGCCACTTTTGTAATGGACTGGCTTCATTCTGCTTTTGGCTTAGTTATGTTTTGTTTCACTTTTGTGTAGCACTGCAGAACTCGTAGTGCTCTCTGTTTTCTTCGTGGTGGAAACTCTCTGTGAGCTCCCTTCTGAACTTTGTTTCTCCAGGCTTACTGTGATCACAGTTCTAGATTCATAACCTTGCCTCTTTTGTTTAAGAATACATTTGAGTAGAATCTGCATTTTTCTAAGGGAAACTTAATCAATCTCTTCTCACTGAGTATTGGACTGTTGTATTTTTAAATTATTTTTAAAATCAGGATTTTTTTTCAGTAAATACTTGAAGAGAATCCATCAGACTTAGCTGTAAAACTTTATACCAAGAAGCAGGTCTGAGAGACTTCTTACCATAATATTGGGTTCAGTAATTAAAGTGATCTTAAAAAGATATGAAAAAGTGTAATTCCCTCCTGCAACAGTCAGAGATCAAAATGTAGGTTTTCAGTAGATCTGTCAGCTGAAATTGAATGGGTGTCTGAATGCCAGGCCTTGGGTTTTGCTTAGATTTAACAATAAAGTTATTTCATTAATTTATAAAGTTAATCTCAATTGATACACTTCTTTGAGTAAAAAGACAGTTATTTTCAATATAACATAGGACAAAATACTGAATACAGTTAAAACAAATACTTACTAAGATGTTGATTAAAATGTTTTTTTTAGTTAGGAAAGAGAGCTGTAAAGTATAAAGGTTGACATACCTGTACCTGTTCACTGACCTGTATATCAGTGAATAAAACCTTGAAGGAAAATATTTTCAAACATGTTGTAACAGGATTGAAATAACTGAGCTGACAGATTAGTTTAGTTTTTGAAACTCTCCCCCTGACTAATTTACTTTAAATCTTAAAACCATTTAAGGTGATCCTCCCATATAAAAGAATAAATTGTTTTGCAAAAATGAAGGATCCAAATAAGATGCTTATGAAATTATTTTACATTATGACTGAAATACTGAGTCAGTCTTTTTCTTATTGTTTCTCCATAAATTCATTTGTTTTTTCCCCGCCCCCAGAAGTCAGGCCCTTAGGGCTGAGATACTCTGTCCAGTAACCATTGATAAACATTTTGTGCTCTTGGCACAGCAGAATTTGCTGTGTGTATTCCCAAATTTACATTCCCATCTTCACCAAAGTTCAGTTACTGCTCAGCTGCACTTACACAGGTAAAACATCCCCCTTGTGTGCAGCAGGTATGCCTTTGGTGAGATCTACCCACAATAACAGGAGAGCTAAATGAAGCTTACCTTTAAGCCACTGTAGGGGAAGGATGTGTTGAAAAGCTCAAGTAAGGGGAAGGCAGGGTTTAAATCTGAACTTTGACGCCGGGTTTTTGTGTATCTCCCAAAGTAAACATTCTCTAAACCAAACACTGCTAAACTTACTTCGTCAGCCAAAATCCCTCCCTTGCCTGGTGATCTCTGCTGAATTCTCTGTTGTTTGTTGGACTACTTTTATAGCTTTGCAGGTACTTGTTCCCTTTTGAGCAAAAATCAGTGTGTGTGTAAAGTTTCAAAGTCAAGCACACACATAAACTTGACTGTTAATGACAGGAAAAGTCATGGAGCTGCTGTTTGTGCTGAAATGGGGGACGGGGGGAGCATCTTAGTGCAAATGTGTTTGAGGCCTCCGTGGTTGTGATGGGTTTTTTTCAGCTGGTGTTGTATTGGTGCAAAGATTTCCATTGCACAAACAACTATTTTACCATAGCACTGTTCACCAGCTTAAACTCAGACTGATTTTATTATAATAGAGAGATTTTTTCATGCTCTTCCTTTTTAAATGACTAATCTCCCTCATGATTTACAAATGTGTCTGAAGTTGGCTTTATGTAAGGTTTCACTGAAGTACTGCTGGCTCTCATACCTAGAGAAAGTTATTGTGGCTAGATTATTCTTCAAGCTAGATTAGAATGTAACATTTTGTTAATAAAGTTTACAGTAGTAATATACAGTCATGCTGAATAATTCTTGTGGTTTAATGGATGATTTCTTTTACTTTTTATACACTGCCTGTGCTTTAACTCTTTTTAGGATAACACACTATGATCTTTGTTATATAAATTTATCTAAAATTGTATATCATGTTGGCTGAGAGGATATATTACTCCTCCGGTGGTAGCAGCTGTTTGTGCAAAAAGTATCAGAGAGTTTTAATAAATGTGTTGAAAATAATGCTCTTTTACTTGCTTGTTTAGATAGTAAATTCTTCAGAACTGATGTCATTCTGTGCGTGGGTGCAAACAATGAAAGATCCCCAATTGGTGCCTCAATGTATTTCCACAAAGCTGATAAACAATAGCAACCAGAAGTGGCTTTGCTTAATATTTATTTAGTTTGGAGTTCCTTTACAGTGAAGCAAAGCTGCATGGCATTGTCTTCAGCACAGTTTAAAGGACCATGTGGTCTCTTCCTCCCTGCAGTGGATAGTATACTAATATTATGTATTCTCCTCAGAGGTTACTGTATCAGCATGGTGTTATTCCTGTGTAAAACAAAGGAAATTCTTACTTGAGGAATCTCCAAGTTAGCCTTTCAGCTCTCCAAAAAGAATTTAATTCCTTCAATATAACAACAGCAGTATAATACTAGTTTTCATCGGTGACAATATTGTCTTTGTAAATCATAGTAAAGAAAGTACATGAATAGATTCCTTAGTGTGGTATTAAGTCATTCTAGCTCCCACCGTTTTCTAATGTTAATTTTTATTTCTTTGATAGCTCACTAGACGCTTGCCCCCCATCAAGGAGGCCAAGCCCAGGCTGCAGAAGCTGTTCCGGGATTTCTGGCTGTACTCGGTGCTGATGGGATTTGCTGTGGAAGGATCAGGTACTCTGTATTCTGAGAGGACAACATTGCTGCTCACATTTAAACATTTGATAAATCTAAATACAGCTCTGTGCAAACCATTCACAGTAGCTGGAAGAAAAATTCCAGGCACAAAGACACTTCAAACAGCTTACATGACAGTTCTCTGGTGGGCTTTCTTTAAATCTTTGCAGTTTTGTTGTCAGATTCAGCACAGTACAACTGGCACTTAGTTTTATTCCTGAGTTAATAGCCTTAGTTATGAGTTTTAATAGCCAGGTTCCTGAAATGGAAGATAAGACAAGAGGGGTGCAATGGTAATTAAGTAGAAACTTCACCTAAACATACACTTACTAAGTTTGGAACATGGACCAAGGGTATTGAGTGTCTGTGCTTAAGAGCATGAAAAATCTGCCCTAGAATAGTGCAAAGCTTGGTAACACAAGTAGCTTTGTGAAACTTGATTTTTTTTTTAAATCCCTCATTCCACCTTCTCTTTCTGCTTCTGTTCCAGGTCTTTGGCCAGAAGAATGGTATGAAGGTGTGTGTGAAATTGCCACCAAGTCTCCATTACTCACATTTCCCAGCAAAGAGCCACTGCGATCTGTGCTGCAGTACAACTCTGCCATGAAGAACGACACCGTGACTTCTGTAGGAATTCATTTCTTCTATTACCTCCTTCCATAATGTCTGCCAGTGTTAAATGGCATGGTACCTGATAAATTGAAATAGCACAGCCCCCCTTCAACCTGTCTCCTCTTAGTGAAAACAGCTATTTTACACTCTTCTTCTGACTCAGGGTGCATAAGTGACTTGGGGTCAGTTTTATGGAGTGATAACACAAGTGTTCAGAGGGGTAGCTAAACCACCTTGATTAGGTGTAGAAACCAAGTCTTTGTGGAGATGGAACCCTCTCAGTGCTTTTTCATCTATTTTGTACCTGACAAAACTCACACTGATTAAAAAAGAAAATCAACAAAGTTTGACACACTGATTAAAAAAGAAAATCAACAAAGTTTGAAAGGAAACAACACATGCAGCCTTTCAAAGAAATGTTAAGTTTGCTCTGGCTTGATACTGATATTCTTCTCTCTACCTAGCATTTGTAGAATAAATTTTGTAGGACAGATTTTCCCCAAGGACTCTTTTTGGCTTATAAAATTTCTTTGGCTCCCAAATAATACAGAAATCTGCATTGTGCCTAGATAAGAGTTCTGTGACACCAAAGACTGGCACAAGTCCATGAAGTTTCAGGAGCTGGACAGTGCTGATGTTGGTTGAACTTTCATGCATTTTGTGTAGGAATTGTATTTTTTCATTGATATGACTGCATGGGAATTAGCAATTAATTCTGCCAGCAGCTTGATTCCAGATTTAATTCTGTTCTGTATTTGAAGCATTGTGAGTTGCTGAGTCAGGGGAAGTTGACCTGAGTCTGCAGACAGAAGCATCCTGACATATTGTTTGGGAAGGCTGAAACGTTAACAAATAGCTACAGGCACGTTTGAGGACACAAACTAATACAGGACTCCCACTTCAGATAACTTCATGTGTTCTTCTCTAGGCTGAATTGAATGAATTACGGAGTACCATAATCAATCTCTTGGATCCTGCTCCAGAAGTGTCAGCGTTGATCAATAAGTTGGACTTTGCCATGTCTACCTATCTCCTTTCTGTTTACCGCCTGGAGTATATGAGGTATATGTTTATCTGTATTTAGTTTTCTCACTTATGAAACAGCAAAAAAAAAGCCCTACAGCAAAACAATCAGTAAATCCCTGAAACAAACAAAATTTAAAATAAACAAAAACTGAAACAAATAAACAAAACCCCAAACATCCTGACTTACAAAACTCTCTTCCCTAGGGTGCTGCGTTCAACGGACCAAGATCGCTTCCAAGTCATGTTTTGCTATTTTGAAGATAAAGCAATTCAGAAGGACAAATCTGGTAAGATTTACCTGTCTAGGTTTCCTCTCAGCTTGAGGTTTGAGGAAATTCTCTCCAGGGCTGCAAAGCAGAAACAAATCAAGCAGCTCTATAACAGAATGAATCATGTTCACCAGATTGCTGCTGCTTTTTTCTTGCCAAGAACACTGCTTTTGTTTTGAAACAATTTCAGTATTGGCTGAATAAACATAAACACTTTTTAACTGTTAAGCCTGGTTTATAAAACAAATAAAATTTTGACAATGAAACCTGTCACTTCTCTCCATTCCTCAGGCATGATGCAGTGTGTGATAGCTGTTGCTGATAAGGTGTTTGAAGCTTTCCTCTCAATGATGGCTGATAAGGTAGGTTACCTGGAAACTAAAATTTTGAATTTGTGTAGATGTTCTCATTTCAGTTTATGAAAGTGAGTTTGTCTGTTCCTTTAAGGTCTGCATACTTCTCTTTGGCATGTTTTTTAGCCTAAAACTAAGGAGAATGAAGAAGAGCTGGAGAGACATGCTCAGTTCTTGCTGGTGAATTTCAATCACATTCACAAGAGGATCAGGAGAGTTGCAGACAAATACTTATCTGGACTGGTGGACAAGTGAGTGTAGATTGCATGTTTCTCTTTTCACAATGACTGTTTAGTGGTTGTTTAGGCACTTAGTGACACTGGTCAAGTGGATTTCTTGGCTGCTACTTCTGCTGAAAGGTCTGCTTGAAAAATTACATTCAATGATATTTTTAGCCTGAGCTCTGAAACCCCTGGGTAAAATGTGTGTCTGCTTAGTATTCCCATGGGTGGAGCAAAGCAAAGTGCCCATGACAGAAGTGCAATCCCAACTCCTGTGCAATAGCTCTCCTCAGCTTTTGGCTCTGGATAAAGCCAGGCTGCTGTGAGCCATGGCAGGCTTTGTGGCTTCTGTTGAGTATGAGTTTACCTGGGGATGTGTAAAGCTGGCTCTTGGAGCAGCTCCCTTGATTAAATAATGGCCTTCCTCTTCTCTCCATGGTTATTGTGTTTCTGAATTCTGTCTTGTTCTAGGTTTCCTCACTTGCTGTGGAGTGGAACTGTGCTGAAGACTATGCTAGATATTCTGCAGACATTGTCTCTGTCTCTTAGTGCAGTAAGTGCTTTTCTTTCCTAGAATTTTTTTCTTTGTTCTGCATTTATTTTATATTTAATTGAGTTTGTAATTTGGTTTTACTTTTGCTAAGATTGATAAAATCTTCATTTTAAATTCTGTGAAGCAAGAACTATTTTTGCAACTCTCTGTCATGAGTAGTAAAGCTATTGCTAAAAAGTTGTTGTCAGATGAGGTTTATAATTGTTAAAATGTCTCATTTGAAATAAAAATTAAGTGGTGTTTTTCTGGTTTGTGGTTTTTTTGGTCTTCTATGAATTAAGGTTTTCAGATTGTATTCTCTCCAGTCTGTGTATGTGTATCTATATTTCTTGAATCTGTTACATGGTAGAATTCTTGAAGATGGAAGTGCTTTATAGAATTTTATTTTTATACTAAATGTTGAGGAGAGTGCTTTGGATGTTTTAAGTTATTTATTCTAAAAGTCAAACTGGAATACAAACAGTTTCTTTTAGAGCTGTTCAAATTGAGAGCAAATGTTAGCAAAAAAGGTTTGGCAATCAGGCTTCTTGTTTGCTACCTGTAGTGTCATTGTCAGGTGATGATGAATTTTGTCTTACTGAGGGTTGATAATTGTTTCTGTTTAGGACATTCACAAGGACCAGCCATACTATGACATTCCTGATGCTCCCTACAGAATAACAGTCCCTGACACACATGAAGCCAGAGAGGTGGGTGGCCCTCCTTGATTTATCAATTAAATAATGCCTCATTTCATAGCTTGGAGATAAATTAGTGAGCTACTCTGAATGGTCATTTTTTAAAAATACTTCCCTAGGTAAGATTTTTCTAATAGGATATGACACAGTATTTGTGTTTTTCTTAATTTCACTATTTTACTTGAATTGAATTGTGACAGTTCTTTCTAATCAAGGGCACATTCAACTGTTACAGAAAATTTTAACTGTGTTTTGTTGCTGCAACTGTCTTGCTCCCTATGTTATTTATTACACCCTTAAGACCAGTGCTCAAGTTAAATGTCCTGTTTTTTACTGATTGTGTTGATGGTTTTTATTCTAGAGTATAGTCAAGGACTTTGCTGCACGCTGTGGGATGATTCTGCAAGAGGCAATGAAATGGGCTCCCTCTGTTACAAAATCTCATCTACAGGTAATGGGCCTGCTTCTGTGAAAACTTGATTTTTGCAGATCTTGGACACTGCAAATCTACCTGAAGTTTATATTTCCTTCTCTAAAAAAAAGAACCTCAAGGGATTCTATCCTTGTGTGAAAAGACAACTAATTACTTTCCCTTTTGCCATATAGTCCAAAACACTTCATCTCATAAGGGTTTTTTTGTCAGAAGTGATTCTTTTAAGAGAAGATCACAGCCTTCAAGAATTTATCTTGATAACTTCATTCATTTTGAATACACGAGTCTTACTCTTTGTGTATTTAGGAGGACATTCAGAAAATCTTATTGCCAGGGGAACAGTGCCCAGAAGGGATGAGTAGAGACAGTCTTTAGTCACAATTGTGTATAATTAAGTTTCCCACAGTTTGCAGTGATGCAACACTTGCTTATGAGCTACCTTGTTTTGAAGATAATCGAGTATTTTGGTGTTTGTTTTGTTGTTTTTCTTTCAGGAGTACCTAAACAAACATCAGAACTGGGTATCAGGGCTGTCCCAGCACACTGGACTGGCCATGGCTACGGAAAGTGTTTTGCACTTTGCAGGCTACAACAGGCAGAACACCACTCTGGGTGTGAGTATTGTGTGTTCCTTTGTGCACCTGCAGAGAGACCTCAACAAATTAGGGGGCTGAACTTCCTCCCAAGGGGCAGCAGAGGGGCAGGAACTGGTCTCCTCTCTGGTGACCAGTGACAGGAGGCCATGCCATGAAGCTGTGTCAGAGGGGTTTAAGGCTGGGTATTAGGAAAAGGTTCTTCATTCAGAGGGTGGAAGTGTCACAGCACCAAGCCTGACAGAGTTCAAGAGGTGTTTGGACAATGCTCCCAGTGGTGTGGTGTGATTGTTGGGTTTGTCCTGTGCAGGGCCAGGAGTTTGAATCAGTGATCCCTGTTGGTCTCTTCCAACTCAGGATATTCTATGATCCTGTATTCATGGAAGAAATACAGATACTCCTTATCTGACTTTGATCAGTCCTGGTACTGTTGTATGTAACAGTCCTGATACTACTCCAGTTATAAGCATAAGGAAATTTAAAAGTATGTGAAGGAATAAAAAGATGAAGAGATAAATGGTTTGATATGAACAGGATAAACACCTTGTTATGGTCTGGTCACAGGCAACCCAGCTAACTGAAAGACCAACTTGTGTGAAGAAGGACTACTCCAACTTCATGGCCTCTCTTAACTTGCGTAACCGTTATGCAGGAGAGGTAAGTACAGGGTTTCTCAGGAATGTGGGGTGTCCAGAAGCTCTGCAATCACTTCTCAGGGGAAGATTTCCTTCCAGCCTGTACTGGTGTATGGGTCTATGTTACATGAAACACAGTCTCTAAATCCCTTCAGGAGAAGGAGTATAATTTTATATAGGTTATTAAACAGATCATTTTACTGTTAGTCATGCAGATAAAGCTAAAGATTAGATAAAGTTAAAGATTAGATTACAGATAAAGCTAAAGACTTGGTAAAGTAGTAACAAAGGATGCCTCTGTTTGTGGAGCTCCCTAATCAGCACATGACCAATACTAAACTGGATTCCTAAAAATACTGTTCTCTGTTGAAATCTCCCCTAAATTTTACAGGTTTCTGGAATGATTCAGTTCTCAAATGCCACAGGACGAACATCTGACCTGAATAAACTTATGGTCAAAGAGCTGAATGCTGCTCTTGAATCAAGCAATACTGAATTCTACACCCAGGCCATGTTTAAGTTGACTGCACTGCTAATAAGCAGCAAAGGTAATGAAAACCAAATGGAGTTCTGCTTTCTGATGGTGAATGCCAGGAATAATGAACGACAAAAACTATCCATATACCAACCCAGTATGCATCAACTTGCAGCAAAACTGTGTTTTGAATTTTTTCAATTAAGCTTATAGCGGGGAAAAGCCCCCATAAACCAGAAGCTATTTATTATTAGGAGCTGATTATTACCTATGGTGCACACCAATTTCACATTGATGTGGAAAGCATTTGTTCTGTTGGAGAAATCTGAGTGAATGTTTGTTTTCAGACTGTGATCCCCAGCTCCTTCATCACCTGTGTTGGGGACCCCTGCGAATGTTCAATGAACATGGCATGGAAACAGCAATTGCTTGCTGGGAGTGGCTGCTGGCTGCCAAGAATGGAATAGAAGTGCCGGTAAGAAGCGATTTAACTCCTCATTCTGTGCCCCTGAGAGGGGGAAGAGAGAAGGTTCTGAGAGATTCAGATACTGTGAATCTGTGTCAAGGATGTTTAAATGCGTTGTTAATCACTTCAGCCTGCCAGGAAATCTCTGTTCCTGTTCTGTTAGAAGTCTGAGCACCCTCACGAGGTGAACTGTGGGAAACAGACCATTCTCAACAGCATGAATGTGACAGCAAAAGAAACATGTTAGAATCCCAGCTGTAGAATTTACTTTGCTGATGAGATACCTGAGCTGTTCATGAACTGACTCTATACTATCACAAACTATAGAATGGTGTTTTAAAACAAAGAGAAATCAGTGTCTCTGCTCATTAATCAGCCTCTGGTGTCTGTATTGCACCATTACATAAAAACATAGGTTTGCAAATGTCCTAATCCTGTAACAGGCTAAACCAGTTGTATTTTGTGAGATGGGGATCAATGTAATAGTAATAAAGCAACTCAGCATGGTGTCATGACAGTCCATACAGCTGAGAAAGCTGCCTGTGGTAATTGCTTTGCTTAGGGAGTACCAAGTGTTTCACTTGCTGGAGATAATCATCCATCTGAATTTACTTAGTTGAGTTTACATGCAGGTTTCAGTGGTTAACTTCTTAAGCATCAGTTTCATTTTTTCCCACTGGGCATTTGGGGAAATGTCTTTGTATCTGGTTGAGAACAGAAAAGCACCCTTGGTTGCTCAGCCCCCTTACTACAGAGGATGCTGCTCCTGAGAGCAGGAGCAGCAAAACTGAATTATGTGCCATCTTTACGTTGTGCTTGATCAGCCAGAGTGTGTTCAGTGTGCTCAGGGGCCAAACCATGTCCTGCAGGTCACAGGAATCTGGAGTGTGCTTGTCTCTGCTGGGCTCGTGTGGGAGGCAGCAACCTTTAGCAGAGCAGGAGGATGGGCTGATGTAACTGATGGCACTGTACTTTGTTCAGTCTCCTCAACAAAGTACTGTGCCTGACTGCTGCTGCCTTCAGTCTTGCTGTTACTAGCTGAGATTCTGGTGGAGTCTCTTCCTTTTGTAATGCAGTATGTGAAAGAAACAATTTCTTTCAGGTGGGATGTATAGCCTTGTCTCTGCCTCTCTGCCAGCACTGCAGTGAATTTTAATTGATATAGTAGGTTCTTGTGTGTGCTGTAGGGAAAGATTGTGCTTTCAAGAGCATATAAGAAGATGCTTTTGAAACAGAAAGCACTGTCACCTTCCTTTTTGCAGTTCATGCGGGAAATGGCAGGAGCCTGGCAAATGACAGTGGAGCAGAAGGTTGGGCTGTTTTCTGCAGAGCAGAAAGAAGCAGATCCATTAGCAGCCTCAGAGGAGAGCCAGCCAAAGCCCTGTCCACCAGAGGTGACCCCACATTACATCTGGATAGAGGTGTGTATCTCTTCTGAATGCCCCACCTGTGGCAGTCTGTATTTCCTGTGGCTGTGATTTTGGGAAGGACTGTGCTCACAGCCAGGAGAGACACTCTGTTTAGATAAGCCTAATCATTGGGGGGAGAAAGGTGTTTGAAACAGAGAAGTCTGGGGGTGGGGTCTGAAATTCAGAGAGGTTGAAGGAGGCATGGTATGTCTGTCTCTTTTTCTCAGTTTTTGGTGCAGAGGTTTGAAATAGCCAAATACTGCAGCTCTGACCAAATCGAGATCTTCTCCAGCCTGCTGCAGCGCTCGCTGTCCCTGAACATCGGGGGCGCCAAAGGCAGCCTGAACCGGCACGTGGCAGCCATCGGGCCCCGATTTAAGTGAGTGCTTTCGGGTTGTTCCTCCTGCAATCACAGAAACAAGAAACAACATTAGGGGGAGAAGAAATAAGGAATCAGGGAGATGGAAGAAAACAACTAAACACTACACGTTTAACTTGTCCTTGGCTTCAAGTGCTGAGAATTGCTTTGAAAGCCTGCAATGATGCAGTCTGAGCTCTGTTTTGGAAGCAGAATTTGATCACTTCAGCTTGAAAGTCATTTTTTGGTGTTTGAGGAAATTTCGTGGGATGATTTCATGTAGTGAATCATGGATCTAGTAATCAATTTAGTCTTTGCTTCATCAATTATTTTCACCTTTTGTGACTTGAAGGCTTTCCACTTTCTATGGTTCAGCAGTCACAGGTTTGAAACAGACTGATGATAATGTGAGCTCTGAAACACACTTCTCAGGCTACAGTTACAGCTGTAGGTGTGGTTTGTGTGGTGATGTATTGGTCACCATTTTGGGAGAGCCAACATTTCCATTCTCTATTTTGCTTATTAGGTTGCTGACCCTGGGTTTGTCTTTGCTGCATGCTGATGTGGTTCCAAATGCAACTATCCGAAACGTTTTGAGAGAAAAGATTTATTCAACTGCCTTTGATTATTTCAGGTACTCTTTTATTTGAAACAACTCACTGAAAACGTGTTTGTGTTTTTCCTGAACCTTCAGTGGTACTTCAAAGCAGCAGCTGTCTTTCTTTTCTAGTGAATTTTCTTCCTTTCCTTTTTTTTACCCACTTTAACAGGAGCTTGTGCTTTAGTATGGTTCATAAATTATCTCAAAGAAGCTTAGATATTAGTTTCACATTTTATGTGTGATTTAAAAAGCAGGAATGTTTCTGCTCTTTTTCCTTTTTTCCATATTTAGAAGTTTATTCAGTGCCCAGAATTGTATCTAGATTTATAAGGTTTAAAGAACTGCTGTTGGAGTGTGTGTGGCTGAAATACAGTTTCACTGTTTTCAAAATACAGCCACACTGGATCTGATTATTTCAATGTTTGACACAGGCACAAAAGAAAATTTAATTGATAGGAATGTCTGAATGTGAGAAGGTCAGTCAGTGCTAATATTAACTTTCAAATGAATCCAGGATGCTGACAGACTACTGCCTTAATTTTCAGTTATATTTGGAAGTTTATGTTCTTCAGTCAGACATAATAAAGCCATGAGAATAAAATGTGTGGTCTCATCCTTGTAGATTTGAGTCAGAATAAAAAATACTACTTGATTAGGTTGGTGAGGGTTTTTGGCTGCTGAGAGGTTTTTTTTCTCACCTAATGCATTCAACATCACATTATTTGTGTGATTTCTTCAAGTTGTCCTTCAAAGTTCCCTACACAAGCAGAAAAGAGGCTCCGTGAGGATATCAGCATATTGATCAAGTTTTGGACAGCAATGTTCTCAGACAAGAAGTATCTGACTGCCAGCCAACTTGTGCCACCTGGTGAGTTCATTTAAGTGCTGGTTTAAAAGCCTCTAGTTTCTTAGATTGGATTCTACATCAGATCTGTGCTCTGTTCTTAGATAACCAAGACACCAGGAGCAACCTGGATATCAATGTTGGATCTCGGCAACAGGCTACACAAGGCTGGATAAATACTTACCCTTTGTCCAGTGGCATGTCAACCATATCTAAAAAATCAGGTATTCTTTTGATTGTAACCAGCTCATTACAGCCAATTTTACAGCATAGTTTATGTTCACATATTTAAAGTCAATATTTACCTTAAACATCAGGCTTATATTCTGGCAGGGTATTTAATTACCTGTGCCATACTCTGAAAAACAAAGGCAGAAAAAGTCTCACTGGTAGCAAGCAGGAAAGTTCTGAAATCACTGAGTTTTTTGATAACAGTAAAAATTCTGTTGTGCAGGAGGTGTAAGACTGGAAGAGGTCAAAATGTATTGAAAACCTGTAAGGAAATTTTTTGCTTTGTGGAAACATGCCCCTAGTGCATTTTGGGGACAGCAGAGTGACAGTAGATCATGGGCTGGGGTTTTGTGCAGTTTTAAAGCTACGTGCTTTTTAGTAGACTGTCATGTTCCTAAAGTGAATGCACAGCTGGCTACAATAACATCTCTGCAGCTTCTTGTACTCCATATATTCAAAGAACACCTGCACGATGAGTGGCTGCAGTGCTGACTTCCTGCCACCACTCTGATCCAAGTTACAGGTGTCCTGTGGTTATTCAGTTCTTCTGTGTTCATGTTTCCAGGTGTGGACAGTTTGAAAGTATAGTTTAACCCACTGAGCAAAAGCCACTTTTTAATCCTTTTCTCCAGGAATGTCCAAGAAGACAAACAGGGGGACACAGCTGCACAAGTATTACATGAAACGCAGGACGTTATTGCTGTCATTGCTGGTGAGTCTTCAGAATGATGGGCAAACTGCATGAATTCCTAAGACCTTCTTATAACTGCAAAATATATAAACTAGAGTATGAGATGGGGAGTGTTTTGCTTCTTCCAAAAAACCCTTTTTTTCCCTGTTTTCCTCAGGCTACTGAGATCGAACGCTTGATCACATGGTACAATCCACTGTCTTCCCCTGAGCTGGAGCTGGATCAAACTGGAGAGAGCAGTGTAGCAAACTGGAGGTCTAAATACATCAGTCTTAGTGAGAAGCAGTGGAAGGATAACGTGAATCTGGCTTGGAGCATTTCTCCTCATCTTGCTGTGCAGCTGCCAACCAGGTGAGATATTTCAAAAGAAACAGCTGATGCAATTACTGCTACCTTAGAAGTTGAGTGAGTATTTACAGGAAGTACTCATAGCACTTGCTGCTGGTTGCAGCCTCTTGCACACTGTCACAACTGTTTGAGACCATTGAAAAGAACTAGATTACTTAATAGACTCATTTGGCTCCATCACTAATGAAGTCCAATTGCCTTTCCTATCACCTGCTCTTTGCCAGTGCTTATACAGTGTTTGTTCAGAAGAAATCAGGTTTGTTTTTTAATAGCATTCAGCCCATTAGCAAGCATAGCATTTAAGCAGTGCTAAAAGTATCTTGGAATGCAGTGTTTTAGCTAAATATTGGCTTACACTTTAGTATTATAGGAGAATTAGCATAGTTGGCTCCAGAAGGGAAAGGAAATTCTTTCCCCCTTACGACAGTGATAGTTTGTGCCAAGTAGAGTTCTGTACACTGGTTGCTGTAGAATCCCAGACAGAATATTTCAGCCAAGAATCCACTAGTAGAAGTGGGCTGAAATAAAACTGGTTTATAGAAAAGCACTGTATGAGGACCAGTTTTTTCAGAATCCTTTTTCCACAGCATATTGGTGTACGTTATTTCATAGCTGGATTATTTGTATATTGAGCATATAGTTTTCTGCCTTCTGCTGTTCTCATCTTCACATAAATAGAAGAAGCCATCAAAATTTTCTGATAATGTTGTTGTGTTCCTGGTTATACTTAGGTTTAAGAACACTGAAGCTATTGGAACAGAAGTGACCCGTTTGGTTCGGTTGGACCCGGGAGCTGTTAGTGATGTTCCTGAGGCAATAAAGGTACCTGTGAATATTTTTACTGTTACAGGGTCCCAGGAGGCACATTTCATTCAGATATATTGGAAAATACAGTCTTGATTTAGCACAGTATATATTCTAGTGCTGCCTGTATCTCTGGTAGGAGAGAATCACAGAAAGCTGTGGAAGTAGGGTGCTGAGGGGAGAATCACAGCAGTAAGAGGAGGTAGCCAGGTAGCTAATGGTATGTTTTGCTTCTGGGTATTCTCACTGTACACAAAATGGCTCTAAAGTAATCACTTGCAGTACAGCCACCATTTCTATTCCTTTGGCATAATCAGTGAAAAGATCACTGGACCAAGCCATGGTGAGTGCTGCTGCTGAAGTTATTTCAAACATAACCTTTTCTGTGTGTCCAGAGGCCAAGGCCTGGAAGTGAGGAAGGCTTATCATGCTGATCTGCAGTGAAGCACTTTAGTCCTGTGAGGGACAATCTTGTCAGAGCTGCATTCTGCACATGACCTGTAAAATAGATGGCAGGAAAATTGAACCTTTTTTGACCCTTTTGAAGTGACTCATCCTTTCTTCTTTCTCCCTGTGCAAGAACTCCTGGATTGTGCTTTTAGTAACTTCATTTGGTGTTCTGGGAAGTGAGGTGATTCCAGCAGCTAAGTTTCCATGGGAAAAAATGATAAAACAGACATAGTTTTGTAAAAAAAAAATGTTCCATATTTCACTTGTCCTGCTGGAGGGAGCTAGATGACAGCATTACTGTCTGATGTGTAGTACCCACACATCAGTGAGGGCTACAAACCCCTAATGTGTCTGACCTGCTTTTTCAGTACCTGGTTACCTGGCACACCATTGATGCTGATGCACCTGAGCTCAGCCACGTTCTGTGCTGGGCACCCACAGATCCACCAACTGGCCTGTCCTACTTCTCCAGCATGTACCCACCTCATCCTCTGACAGCCCAGTACGGAGTTAAAGTGCTGCGATCTTTCCCTCCGGTGAGAAGAGTTCCAAGGAAGCCTAAACACCCCAGGGGAAGTTATGGCCCTGGTCATTGTGGCCACAAGTTTCACTTTAGTGCCATGGAGAGACGTGTGCCAAATGGGCACAGCACACTGCAGAATGTGCACAGAGTGGGATAAAACTTGAAGTTGATTGTCCCATGTAGAAGTGGCTCATGTATTTGCAGCTTTGTTGTAAATACACTGAGCTGAATTCTTCAGACTGCCCTTCTCTCAATGACAAAGTTATTTCTCTAAGGCAGCAGGAAGCTGTTTTTTAACATGTGTCAGACTTCTGTTAGGACTGTGAAGTACATGATTATTAATTATATGTTTGAAGGGAGTAACTAAACAGAATAATACTTTGATTTGAGAGAGTTGCATACATAATTTAAAATAAAGAGGCAGTGGGATTTTGTTTATCACCTAACTGAAAGGAACTTTTCTCTGTATGTGACTCATCTTCCCTTCTGACTACTAAAACAAAACAGTAAAATCCTGCCATCCCTTCTCTTTCAGGATGCCATTTTATTCTACATTCCACAGATTGTTCAGGCACTGCGGTATGACAAGGTGAGATTATGAATCAGCTGCATGGGGAGAAGACAGATTTTTAATGCAGCTTTTAGATTTAAAGCAGTAAATAAAAGAAAAATTAAGTGTAATCTATGTTATTTATTTTTATCTTATATCTAATACATAGAAGGAAAATTATTGTCTCTAGAGGCTTGACTGGCTTTGGATACACCCCTTTTATGAACAGATAAACTTGAGAAAGGCTATGTAGCTCATCTCTCAGGAAAGAGATTTTGTTATGGGAAGCTCCAGGTGAAGACTGAATAAAGCTTTTAGAGGTCTGCATGAGACAACCAGTAATGAAATTAAATTGTTAGCCTTAAAAATTTTGCTGTGGAGCTAGCCAGAGAAGACATCCAGGGGTGTCTTGTGCTTCATCACATATATGAAATCAGATCTCAGCCTCATCTTGCAGAAGTAAAGCTTGACAACCAGGTTCAGAGTTCATTAATGTGAGACCATTTTACCTGCCAGTGAGTCAGTGAACTCTGGTCAGTGCTTTATTTTCAGGTGAACATATTCCCATCCCATAGTGGAGGTGACTGACTGTAGTTATTGTTTGAGAACTCTGCAATGCAGGGCACAAACATCAGACACCTGTCAGTAAAATATCAGTCCAACACCTCTAGGAACACCCATAGACTGCAAAAGTATTTGCAGGTAGAGGAAAGGGAATGCAGCTGCTGGAAGGAGTATGATTTTCTAAACACTTCAACTTTATAAGTGTCTTCTTACTTTTCAGAATTTCAGTGTAACTGTGTTAGCACATGCAGTTCTTCCCACTGTACAGTCTCTGTGACACTGTAGATTTCTGGTACTACAGGAACATGTAGTGATGCCAGGCAAGACCAGTGTCCCTGTTACACTGTGCTTTGTAAATGTACTTGAAGATGCTCTGGGCTCTAAGGGATCTAAAATCCAACAAGAACAGATGGAAGATGGCCTAGAGGTGGGGAAAAGATGATTAGAATAACAGAGTACATCAGTAACAAAGCTGAAAACAGTTTAAGATCAGTTCACTACCTTTTAAAATACACTGTCATTCATGTCTTTTTAACAAAGTCAGTGAGAGTGCAGAGGCCTTTTATCCATTCATTTAACACTTTCTGGGTTTGAAGAGCAGCTGTTAGAAGCAGTAATATTGAGTCTGAGAGTTGTAATGAACTTTGATCCATACTGCTCTGCATATGGTTGCAGATGGGTTACGTTAGGGAGTACATCCTGTGGGCAGCTTCCAAATCTCAGCTCCTGGCTCACCAGTTCATCTGGAACATGAAAACTAATATCTACCTGGATGAAGAAGGACATCAAAAAGATCGTGAGTACTTTAAAATATAATCTGACTTGACTCCTTTTGTTTTCCCAGTCCAGACTAAATCTTCTTCCTGCTTCTTTCTTGTCAGTGAGAATCCTTTTATCTGGGAAATTCTCTTTTATTTATAGAGGTAGGGCCCATTCTGCATCACTGCCTGATAGAGTCTATCAAGAGAGACAGGGTGCTGGTTCCCTCAGTACTTTTTTCTGAATACCATCCAAAGGTGCTTATTTCCATCACTCATATCATTTTACTTTCTGAAATAAACTTCTGATACAGTTGCTTCCTTTTTTTCACGTGCAGCTGACATTGGGGAACTTCTGGAGCAGTTAGTGGAGGAGATAACTGGCTCATTGTCTGGCCCAGCCAAGGAGTTCTACCAACGGGAGTTTGATTTCTTTAATAAAATCACCAATGTTTCAGCCATTATCAAGTAAGTATTTTCCTTCAGAAATTGTGCTCTGTTTGTGTAAGTTCCAAACAAGTTTGAGACTAGTGTGTAGAGTAATATATAATAAGCAAATAATTAAAAGATAATTCATCTTTCTAGGCCATTCCCTAAAGGAGATGAAAGGAAAAAAGCTTGTTTGAGTGCTCTGTCTGAGGTGAAAGTGCAGCCTGGTAAGATGTGATTTAGTTGTATAAAATTGTGGGCTTTTGCATTCAACATGATTATTTATTTTCTGCAAGCAAATGTTGAAATCGAGTGGCAGCTTGTAGAGATTTCAGTTTTGGTGCTGATTGCTGTTTGGTTGTTTCTCTCTTGAAAAAAATTCAAATATTTTTGCCTATGCAGTAATTTTTATATGGTGCATCAAAAGTTACCCAAAAGCAAAAATGGATAAAAGTAGCAGTGTATGTCTGAAGAGGAAGGATAAATAAACTCTTTTGCTTTCTACTGCCTTCTTTTTTAAAAAAATGTGTTTTTGAGAAGTTTTGTTATCTCAAGAATGAAGCATGTCCAGTTCCTTTCATTCTTCCCTTTCTCCCATCAGGCATTCCCTTGAAATGTCATTAACTGAAGGTCCTTTCAAATCTTGAACATATGTTTTCCCAGCTTGACTCTTCTCTTTGAAATGGAGTTTGATGAAAGCTTTTCCTGACCTCTAACAGGTCTCAAACCTTCTACCATGTGTTAGTGACTGAGGGCACTGCCCAGCCCTGGGGCTGCTGCCACACCTCATTCAGGGCTGTTGTAACAGGTGACCTTTCTGTGGTACAGATTCTGCAGGATTAGCTCAAAACTGTATTTTATTAGTTTCTGGGAGTCTCTCACTAATGCAAAGGATACCACATCCTTCATGGCTCACAGAATGTGATCTCCAGTTTCTCTCTGACATTAATTCATAACTATGTACTGAAGTTGTAGACACTGACATCAGTTACTGTCCAGCTTGCATTGTCCCATTTCCAGGGGATTTGTCCTCAGCTGTCTGCTTTGTTTTGCAGGCTGTTACTTGCCCAGCAATCCTGAAGCAATTGTTCTGGATATTGATTACAAATCAGGAACTCCTATGCAGAGGTAGCATGCTCTTGGGGTTTTTATATATATATATATATACATATGTATATATGCTTGTTAATTAATAATTTTCAAGTATTTTTATATAAATTTTTGCTTGGTTAGTTGCACTCATCATCATCTTTGTTNCTGACATCAGTTACTGTCCAGCTTGCATTGTCCCATTTCCAGGGGATTTGTCCTCAGCTGTCTGCTTTGTTTTGCAGGCTGTTACTTGCCCAGCAATCCTGAAGCAATTGTTCTGGATATTGATTACAAATCAGGAACTCCTATGCAGAGGTAGCATGCTCTTGGGGTTTTTATATATATATATATATACATATGTATATATGCTTGTTAATTAATAATTTTCAAGTATTTTTATATAAATTTTTGCTTGGTTAGTTTCTTTCATCATAATCTTTGTTTCTACTGTAATTTAGTGCAGCAAAAGCACCCTATCTGGCCAAGTTTAAAGTGAAACGATGTGGAGTCAGTGAGCTTGAAAAGGAAGGTTAGTAACTACAACTTAATCATTGATACTACTAATTAATAGTCAGCAATTCCTTTTAAACTGCTGGCTTTTAGTGGCCTGTACCACTGCAGAAAAATTATTTCCATGTTGAACTTTATCAGCCATGGTTCAGCTGAGAAATTAAATTGGAACAAAGTGAGAAGAAAATTCTGAAAACGTAAATCTTTTTTAAAGTCCCAAGAAGCAAGACACATAGGGCTCTTGAAGAAATTATAACAGTTACTTTAGACTAAAATAGAAATCACTGGCCTTTTCTGGGTTTTTAGATGGTAGCAAAATCCAGTTCTTGGCAGTTTTTCTCTCACAAGACATGTTGTGGGAGTCTCCAGCTGACTAGCTCAACGCAATGCAGGCGTTTATCAGGTAAATCACGAACACTGGTTTGAGATGTTCTGATTCCAGTAGACAAAGGGAACTATTTTCTGATAATTACCTTGCAAGGCAGAAATATCTGTGGTGCACCTGCAGTGAAATGCTGTGGGTTTGAGTGCAGAGGGCCTGTCATGATAGAAAGTTACTAATTAAAGTCCACGTCAGGGTTTTGCCTGGTTCTCTTGTTGCAGGTCTGCGTTGTCGCTCTGACTCCATCGATGAAAGTGAAGAGGAGGATGAGGACAGTGAGAAAACCTGCTGGCAGGCTGCCATCTTTAAAGTGGGCGATGACTGCAGACAGGTACAAAGCTGCTGGGCTTTGCTCTTAGAGGAGACAGATTTGTGGGTGATAATGCATAAGAAGCAAATAATTTTAGTATAGAAATATTTTTCTTTGGAACTTCGGTAATCTCTCTAGTTATGGACTGAGAGGGAGAACTGTGCTGTACCCCTGGAGAAATTTTGGTTCGGAAATAAAGGCCATTCTGTCAAGACAGATTTACCAAGCCTTAAATTTTTTTGCAGAGTTTAATTTTCAATTGAGCTATTGGTAATATAGCATTCTTGAGGCAGGATCTTGTACATTGAAGTTTGATTAAGAGAGAATGCTGGTTATTGTCCCTGGAGTTATTAGTAGCCCTTTTATCAAAGGTTAATGGGCAGTTCATTCTCAGGTCATCAGTTAAATAATCAGTGTTGCTTGCTGCCCCCTCACACAGCATTTATCAGTTCCCTTTCTGGTTTCCCCCATAGTGCATGCACAAGCACACATCTGCACACCTGCTTAACCTAATGTGCACTTCAGAATTCTCCAGAACATGTTTATAATCCAGTTTATGACCCTGTAATGGTTGTACAATTTTTTTCTTGTTTGACAGGACATGTTAGCTTTACAAATCATCGATCTCTTCAAGAACATATTTCAGCTGGTAGGCCTGGATCTTTTTGTGTTTCCATATAGAGTGGTGGCCACAGCTCCTGGGGTAAGTGGGCAATTAACTGTAGTGCTGTAGAAAATCATTCCTAATTCAAAAATACTTTCTTCCAGCACCCATAAAAATTCCATGCTACAAGGAAGTACTGCCCACATCACTTATGCCAAATATTTGGAGTACCAACAAAGAAAGAGTCTTTCCTCTCCTGCTTCCTGCTTTTCTAAAGCTTCTGGCTCTGAAATTTTGCTGCTTGCAATGTTTGTTGTTTGATTTCTGGGACTACATTGTGCAGAGCAGTGGAAAGTCACAGAGTTTGTCTTAGTTGGAAATCCTAAAAGGGAGGATATACTTTTTTTTAATGAATAAACTAGAAGTTGTGTATTTGGTGATTTATAGGCTTCCTTGCATTTCCCAGAGAACCTGTATGACTGCTAAGAGCCACGAACAAAATATATTTGTGAGCATGCTTTACAAACCTGTTCCTCTTCCTCCCCTCCAGTGTGGTGTCATTGAGTGCATTCCTGACTGCACATCCCGTGACCAGCTGGGCAGGCAGACAGACTTTGGGATGTATGATTATTTTACAAGGCAGTATGGAGATGAGTCTACCCTTGCATTCCAGAAGGTAATCAGTGGGCAAGCACAGCAAAATATCAACTGAGAAACATTCTGCCTATAAGAAATGATGACAAATAATTGCATAATGACTACTATAATGCTGTATCTAGTTCCTGATGCTGCTAAACCATTTTTAGCTATTAGTGAGTTACCTAAAGAAGTAATTGCAGCCATAGATGTATGAAGAATGTCACTGGACATCGCTTCAAACTATTCATGAATAGAAAAAAAGAAAAAAGCTTTGTTCATCTGTCTCATCTCCTCATGGAGAGTTATTAAATTCTGTAAGTTGTTCTGATTTGTTTTAATTTGTTGTTTTACAGGCTCGCTATAATTTCATCCGCAGTATGGCTGCCTATAGTCTGCTCCTGTTCCTGCTCCAGATTAAAGACAGGCACAATGGCAACATCATGCTGGACAAACAGGGACACATCATTCATATTGGTCAGTCCTAATCACCCCTGAATGTCAGTTATTACCTTTGCTTTCTGCTCTTAAGTATTGCTGATAACAGACAATAAGCCATTTCCCCTTTGAGATCTATCAGTGTACTAATTCCACTGTTTGTAAATGTACATGGAAGGTTTCTGTGCCTTTGTGCCAAGTGTTGTGTGTTTGTGTTGGCTGCTTCTGTGTAAATGTAGCTCTGCAAAGTTTTGTGAGGTTCAGGAAAGTATATACATGCATATGTATGGGTGACACATGTTTATGTACTCATGCATGGGTACATGTGTGTATGTGTGAAGTTATAGAAATGTGTCTTTGAATTCCTTTCATCACTGCAAGGGTATGAATTAAACTTGACAAGTAAATTAGTATAATTGTGTGAGGCTGTAACCTCTGCTTTAGCTTTGTTGTTTTTTTTGGAACTGTATAAATATTTCAGCAGTTTATTTGATATCATTCTTACATCTATTCTTATGTCATGGTGTTGATGCTTTTGTTGATATTCTTACACTTCACCTAAGCTTTTTCCAGTTGGAGTAAAAATGTTTACATTAATACATGCAATCCACCTCTCTTGCTTCTGCCAGCTTTAACAGCACACCGTTAACCAACAAAGTTCATGAGGCAGTTTTTCTTTTCTGCACAGATTTTGGATTCATGTTTGAAAGCTCACCTGGTGGAAACCTGGGCTGGGAGCCTGACATTAAACTGACTGATGAGATGGTGATGATAATGGGAGGGAAAATGGAGGCAACACCATTCAAATGGTTTATGGAGATGTGTGTCAGAGGCTACCTGGCAGTCAGGTAAGGTGTTCTTAGCTGCTCACAGTGGAAGCTCTTGCATGCCCAAAGCCAGATGAAGAATAATGTTGATTTGTAGGGAGTCTGAGCCTGTTGATTGTCCTGGAAAGTTTTGCAAACTTTGAAACAATGTAATAATCCTGCTATCTTTGTAGTATTTTTTTCTGTCCTTATGTTACATTTTAAAATTTTATATATTCAATTTATAGATGTGATGTTTCACACATTTCCTCACACAATTTAGTGCATTGTTAATACAATAAGAAACTACTGTCTTGGAGCCCAGATCATTTTGCTTCCTGGAGGGGAAACAGTCTGGACAAAGTTTTTGTGGCAAAGCAAATGTGTCACTTAAGTAGCAGAGTAATAGCCTGGTAGATAATAAATGTTTTGAGCAAAAGGACAGGAAGGGGAAAGGAAGCAGGGCTGATGTAGCTAAGAATTACACAGAGTAATTAAGATTAAAAGATAGTATGTTCCTGTGGTGTTGCTGGTTTCTGCTTTTGTACTGTTTTGGCACACTGCTTCACCTTTCTGATACCAAAGAAATGTTTGCTAAAGCATTACTTTGCATAATCCTTCTTGAGACTTCATCTTGCAGCATTCTGAGTATCTGACAGTCCAGCATAAAGGAGTGACATTTAATTAAAGTGACAGATTGCAAGCAATGGTGTTGCTTCACCAGCAAATGTAAGAGGATTATCTGTGTTGATTTAATTACAGAAAAAGGTGGGATCCAGCTCGTTGAACTCCTCAGCTTGTCTGCTTTACCTGCTCAGGCTGCAAGAGTCTGAGTGCTCTGACCCTTTTGTCCTCTTTTCCTCTAGGCCTTACATGGATGCTGTGGTCTCACTGGTTACATTGATGTTGGATACAGGGCTGCCCTGTTTCCGAGGGCAGACAATCAAGCTGTTGAAGTAAGTCAGCAATATGTGTGAACTGGAAAATACTTTTTATGAAAATGTTATGTCATGTGTACCAAGTGGTTTCACAAGAAGCAGGTGCTTTCAGCAAATGAAATCACTCCTGGCTGAGCTTGTGCAAAGACATATTTGTACCATGTTCAAAGGAAACCTCACTAATTTTCTGTTATTTGATTGTGATTTTCTGCATATAGACACAGGTTCAGCCCCAACATGACTGAAAGGGAGGCTGCAACTTTTATCATCAAGATCATCCAGAATTGTTTCCTCAGCAACAGGTTTGGCTTCTATGCATGTCTTCTCCCTATGCTAAAGGAAGGCCATCAGGCTTTGAGCAGAGCTGAAAAGTGGAGTTTTATCAGTCAGATACCAAAAATTTTTGAGTCATTGATAATCAGATAGTGCAGGGTAGCAGCTTTGTTTCTGAGTGTGCTGCATCTCCTCTGTTTTGTGCTGGGAAGGAAGGCTTAAGTCCAGGGTGGTCAAATAGCAAGGCTGGTTAGTCTAAAGAATAAATGTAATAATTAAACATCTTAAGTGCATGTTTTATTATGCTAGATAATACAAACTTTGTGGGATATATTGCAGTATCTAGTACAAACTCTTGTGTAGTTCCATATGGGATCAGCTTGAGACCATTGCCACTCACTGGCTCAGATGCAGCCCCACTGGAATGGGTGTTCCAGTGCTTGCTTGTGCACCTGCTCAGAATCTTAGATCAGTATTGGGGGGGTTGAAAGCAGTGACACTGCTGTGTGAATGGCCAGAACCAGCTTAGATCTGGCAAGACTGAGCTTTTCTACATGTAGCATGGTTAATCTGTGACCTGAATAAGCTCTGCCCATGGTTAATTAAGTTATCTGTAACAAGCTGAGATTTGTTTGCTCAGTCACTCATCAGAGATGCTGCTGTTAATGCTGTTATTTCCCTTGCACTTTTATTTTCATTAATAGTGTTCTCTTTAATTGACTTCAATTTCCACATAATCCTATCTCCATGCAGCCCTGATGATCTTGATTCATTCATTATGCATTTCCTTCTCCTAAAACAAACTGCAAATGCCATGTGATGTGCTTGTGGCTTATCCAAACGCAGGATCCAAGCTGCTGATGCTGTTCTCACACTGAGAAGTGTGGAAATACTTATCTAAATTACTTTAAACAAGAGCAGGATGTTTTGTGCTGTCCATAACAGTAACTGGGCCTTCACAATGCCTTCAAAGAGTGGAGGGCTAATTTTGATTAGCAGCTGATTTCCTTCACCCATGTTTTGTCTCTGTGGGATCCTGATGAATGTTTCTTGACAATGGGTGTTTTTTTAAACTTTTACTTACCTCTGGCTTTGCTTTTCTTCTCCAGGAGTAGAACATATGACATGATCCAGTACTACCAGAATGACATCCCCTACTAGACACTAGAGATCCACTGCCGAAGTGAAACGTGCAACCCCATGCCCTCACTCCAAACTTGTGACAAACAGGAGATGCTCTGTCACACCTTGCTGTCTTCCACCCTCTGTGTATGTGTGTGTACATGTTGGGTGCATGTTTCCTGGACGTTGCAACAATCAATTCTGATTCATTCCTTTCTCTATACCAGGTTATATACATTACTGTTTTTCCCTGGATTTTTGGAGTTGGGTTGCAATCACAATAAAAGTTGTATTACAGTTATGAATGTGTGAAAGTGGTAAAGCTTGAGGAGTTCGATAATTTTTCACGCGATGTAAGGATTTTGTAATATCTTTAAAAAGTAAATTAAACCCTTTCCTGCACAATCTTACAAGATGCCATTGAAGGGAAGGGTATGGATTTCTCTTTGGAAACAGAAATGTTAACTTGTTCCAGTTTTACTGTAGAAAAAGCTTGATAATCATCCAAGGTGGTGATGTCTGTGTAGCTGTGTTCATACTTTGCACTGTACATGGTCCCTGCTACATGGTCAGTATTTCATATGTACATGAAGAATGTATTTTTTCCTTTTGTGTGTTTTAAAAAGAGACTCTACTGAAGATATATTTAATCTATAAAATGTAATAAAAGACCTTAGACTTCGTGTCTGTTGCAAATGTTTTGCCCTGCGCTGTTTTTAGTGTACATATATCACTCTGCATATTTATGTACTGTTCATTATATCGTGCACTTTCTAACAGAGAAATCTGATTTCTTCTTCAGCTGCTTGTCCATCTCAAGTGACATTTTTTATTCATACAATAAATATTTAGTACCAGAGCTGGAATGTAGGACCAAGATAAAGCTCCCCAGTGTTGCTGACGAAGGACCTCTGTCCTGGGCTGAGACATAGATCTTTTTGGGGTTTTGTTCCCTTTCTACATGCTTGTCCTTCTACATGAGCTCTTCAACACAGGGGCCATCCCCTCTTTAGGGGATTTTTTCCCTCTCTTTAGGAGGATTTTTCCCTTTTTGGGAGCTTTACCCGAGAGTCCCTCAGGGCAGGCCTGGGCAGGGCCCCGCGGCGCCCCCTGGCGGCAGCGGCGAGCGCGCGCCCCGGCGTGAGGGGCGGGGGTGCCCGGCCTGAGCCCTGAGGGGCGAGCGGGAGCAGCCCCGGGGCTCAAAGGCGGAGGCGTCCTGAGGGAGAACGAGTCCGGAGGGCTGAAGGGGACGCGACACAAAGCAAAGGAGACCGCCCCGAAGCACTACGGGTGAGTGGAACGCGGGTCAGCGCCCCTGGCAGGGCTCAGCGCTGAGGGGCGGAGGTGCCCTGAGGGGGACCCGGCCCTGAGGCGGGGCCTTGCCGTGAGGGGGACCCGGCCCTGAGGCGGGGCCTTGCCGTGAGGGGGACCCGGCCCTGAGGCGGGGCCTTGCCGTGAGGGGGGCCCGGCCCTGAGGCGCGGCCCTGTCTTGGGGTGGCCCGGCCCTGAGGCGGGGCCCTGTCATGGGGTGGCCCGACCCTGAGGCGGGGCTCTGTCATGGGGTGGCCCGGCCCTGAGGCGGGGTTCTGTGGTGTGAGGAGCGCTCAGCTCCACCGGAGGGCCACGCTTTTTGGGACCCAGCTGTGACCCCGAGCGGCATTGGTGGGGCTGTAGCTGCCCACGCCAGGGGGTTCCTCAGAAGCTGGGCTGTTGCGGCAGGTCAGGGTGGTCCCTGTCTGAGGGGGTGGTAGGCCGATGATATGGCTGTGTCCGCGCCTTCTCCTTGGGAGTGTGCATTTTTGAGCACCTCTCAGTCAGCTTTTAAGTCTCCCGGCGTGTCCCCGGGGCCCGGGCACCAGGAGCTGCTCAGGGGGACCTCCTCAGCCCGAAGCCAAGGGTGACTGAGGAGGTCTCTGCAGAGAAGGGAGCCTGAGAGGGGGCAGCTAGGGCAGCGTGTTTTGGCTCTGCTTTCAGGGTGGGTCTTGTGCGAGGTGTAGCGGAGGGCCCGTCCCTTTTCCGCCGTGGGCTGCATTCAAAATTTAGGCTGCTTTTGCCATGGGTGTTAAAGTGGGTCTTGTCTGCACAGTGGGTGGCTCACAGTGAAGCGGGCTCTGAGCCTCTTTTCTCATTATGGGGCAGTACCACTGGCTTTCTATACAGGTTTGGAGGCTCATCAGGGAGAAGTAGCATGCAAGAACTGTTTTAATTATTGATTTAATTCAGATTTATTATATAACCAACTGGGACATGGAGTAATTTTGGTACTTTGTGCCTGTGGCTAGTTGAATCTATTTAAGCTCCATAGGAAAGGAAGCTGATTGACACTACAAACGTGGTAAACTTTCTCACACCTTTTCTTTAACGAGGAGCAGGTGAAGTGAGGAGATGTGAAGGCTTCTTCTCAGGGGAGGTGGTGAGGAGTTCTAATATTTTGTTAATTCAAAGTCAATGCTTATGTGCATGTACTTTCCTGCACCTCAAAATAAATGTACTGTGTTAAAAATATCTAGGGCTAGAAGTGAGTAATTAGCTGGTGAATAATAATATTAGAAATAATAAATGGAGCTCTGGTAATCAGAAAGTCACTCCTAGTTGAAAAATCTCAAACCACATAGCAATTTGTGTGTATTCTAGCATAGGATGCCCAGAATTTGCTGGAATGCTATTAAGGCCATCCAGGGTTTTGTATCAGGAAATGAATGAGTTTGAGTGTTCTTCACAGTGCTTGCTTCAGGCAGGCTGTCTGGAGAGCTGATGTGGCCTTAGTTTCTTCTCTCAAGTTTGTTCAGAGAAATGAAAGCAGCTGAAGTCAATGGAGTGTAGTTACTGGAAGAACAAGCTCGTTTGCAGTATGGTCCTAAAACCTCAAAAGGCTGCAATTGAGATGTCATGGATGCATCATTTTGTACTACTATGATTCTTGTAGAATGTTGTGAATATGTTAAATCTCCATGTTAACAGAAATTATAGGCTCCTGTGACTTCTGTTCTCACTGCAGTGCCAGGTGAGCTCTGGCATGTTTCCAGAGCTTTCCCGACATCTGCAGATTTCATTTTCTCAGGTCGACTGTGCCTTCTTCCCTTCACCTCTCCTCAGAGTTCCTTTCTGCAGCACAGACATGGGAGAAAACTCCCCTGTAATTGAGTGTCCACTGAGATATGGAGGGGATTAGGCTGTTTACATTTAATCATGCTTGGCAGTACCCTGAAGATTCCTCCTAAATGGGTTGTGTATTCTGTCTTCCTCCAGGGACACTGAGGAGGCGAGAATACTGAGATGCCCCACAATACTGCAAATGCTTCTGAGATACTCAATCAATGCAGTTGGAGACACCACAGACTTATCTCACCTTCATCCTCCCACCAGGGAAGGATGTGTCCTTGACACAAGAAGACTGCAGGACTTTCAGAAGTTACTCAGGTAATTAAAACAGATAGAATTAAGACCTATATGAAGGTGTTGGGAAGGATTTTGTCTCTGAACTTTATGCCAGAATATGTCATGATGCCTGCAGAGCCTTGGGAGAAAAGACACATTTAAAAAAGGGGAAAAACTGCTCATTAAAAAAAAAACTAAAAATCTAAGGAAAGATGCTCTTATGGTTTCTCCTCTCTCAGACATTCCCAGTCATCTTGAGAGACAGACTTCCTGGCCAATACCCACTGCGATTCTTTCTGCATTGGCCATGCATATAAAGAGTCTTTAAGAAAGGAGCAAAATTTATAGTGATTCATTTACATCTGATGGACCCAGGGTTCAGAGCTACTGGTAACTTGATCAGCACTATTCAAATGCTAATCTCATTATGTGTATTCGAGACTGAAGCTCAGCAATCCACCTCCGTTAGCACAACGTGCCTGTGTGATGTTCTGGCTGGTACGCGGGGTCGTGGTACCCCCTGCAGGCACCCAGCGCATGCTGCATAGCATCAGGGCTGATGTGGGCAGGGATCGGGAGCTCGGCGGAGGAGCCGATGGACTGAGTCAACATGGGAAGAGGAACTAGAGCTGGAGAGGGGGGAAGGGATTGTGGCCAACGGAATGATTTGGATGAGATTTTTTTTTTCCTTTATCATAAATATGTCCATCCATTCCCTTTGCTTCCACATGAATGCTATCCAAAAAAAAAGGCAGTGAACAAAAGAATTTTTTCTGAATGAACATACAGTTTCAAGCACGATTAATTCTTCAGCTTTTTGAAAAATATTGTGCCTGTGCTGTTTGGTGTTAAGACCTGGCAGTTTTGCTTGTTCCATGTAACAAGGACTAAAATGTGGTCAAAAGACAGTGTAGACAAGGGATCCTTTCTAGATAAAGACTCTCTGATAGAACCTTGTTACTGACATGTGCAAAGAATGCAAAGGATCCCTGCCTCACACTGTTGCCTATAGTTGTGGGTTGGTTTGTTTGAGTTTTTTGGTGGCTCATCTGTTTCTGTAAGGATTCTGCATTTGGGAGGCCACTCGTGAAGCAGCACGATTTGTAAGGTGACGTGGTGTAATTATTAGATAAGCTACTTAGCTGGCAGGAGCAGATGAACTCTGGTAACGCTCAGCCCTGGCACCAGCTGGTTTAGTAACTAGCACAGCCTCCCCAGGAGTGGGTTTCTGCTGGGCCACTGCAGCAGCCCTGTGCCTAAAGCTTTGTAGTTACAGGTGACACCTTTGTGTTTATTTCTGGTACAATATCAGTGGCCTAATAGCAGTGTTAGTGTTGCTGTGAGTCATGTACTCTAACACAGCCCTCCCCAGGGTCAGCACAGCCACGGGGACCCTCTGTGGCAGGGAGAAACTGTGACCAGGCTTGTGTTAAGCTTTATGAATGTTCCACATGGCTCTGCTGCCTGACAGGGGAGAGCAGAACAGGAGGATGACACAGGGACACTGATCAGAAATCACAGTAGTCAGACAAACAACAAAGGCTGGCAGTTTGAAGGGGAGAGGTTACCTGCCTGACTGCATACAGGTATCTCTTCCCAAGGAAAGCATGGCAGCCAAAAGGGAAAGGGAATTGGAAGTTATAATAAGTGCCCATACAAAGACTGCTACAAACCCTGATGCTCCACACACACACTTTGGAATTAAAAACCTTTCATGGGTAACAAGCAGAGCTAGGATTGTGTCTTGGTCTGTTCTTAAGCAAGAAGTCCCTGATTTGCAGTGGCAAGCTTGACAAAATAAATTGTGCTTTGCTGTCAGAGAGGAGAAAATGTCTGAATTGTAGCAAATCTAGGAGACAATTCTAGCAGCGTGTACTGATGAGGAGTGAACGTGTGGGGTGGTAACTTCTATCCAGATAGAAGGGAAGAGTCATGGAATTCCATCTTGTAGAGGTATAGGAGCTGTATCTCACAGAAGAATCTGACTCTGGATAACAAAAATAAGAGATAAAATTGTATGTTACTGTCATGTAGTTCTCTTCCCCAGTGCAAGTTACATTTTGACTGCCAGCCACATCTCAAATTTTTTAAGATGCTTGCTGTTAGCACACAGGTGAAGGCTGTATGTGTGCATCCTGGCGTGCACACCTGCAAACCATTCCCTTGCTGAGAACTTCACAGGACTCTGGAGCACAGACCAAACAGCTTTGCAGTACCCAACCTCACTGCACAGAGAATCCTGTACATAACTGCAAAGTTATTTCTTGTGCAGGACAGTGCCAAGCCTGTGTGGTAGCTCACTGGACATGAGTGAGTGATCTAATAAAGATACTTATGGGTGTCGTGCTTAAAAGAACTTTATTGAAAGAACTGTATTAACCTAGGTAAGTAAAAAATCACAATATATTCTGGCATTGGGAGTCAGCAACTTCAGTCTGGGTGTCAGGCTTGGCTGCCTGCATCAGCTTGAACAGAGAGGGGTAAGGGTAGGGTCAGGATTTTTTGAGTTATGAGAATGATGGAGTGACTAAAAAATTTTCCCTGGTATTATTGGTTGTAAGTTAATAGAACCTTCTAGAATACCTGATCTCTTACTCCTATATAGAAACTGTTTCTGTGCAGTTTTCAGGGGCCTGCTGACCCCCAAAGGGATTCCTGGCTCCACATTTTGGTCTAGTCAGCTTTCCTATTTTCCTTTGGAGAGGGGAGTTACCCATCACTTAGATGAGGTGGGCTGGGTTGAAGTGAAGAGTAAAACTGCCTCCCATGGCTGCAAAGGAAGAATCCCAGCAGTGCCAGTGCAAGGGGCATATGCTGCTTTTTCTGCCTCAGATTCCAGATGAGAAGAACTAGGCAGGAGCTTTGTGAAGTGTGGGAGGTGAGCAGAAGTAGAATTGTCCCGGAAAACAGACCTGAAAATCAGTCATCTCTGCAGTCTTGGTGGGTGGCAGTGTTCTGCAAACCTTTAGAGCTCAGGCAATCAGACCCAGATGCTGAACTCAGGGCTCGGCTCTAGCGAGGGCCTCTGCCCAGCACGTGAAGCTGAATGGCGCTGCCTGCTGTCCCTCCTTAGCCGAGATCCCGCTCCTGGTCCCGGCCTCGTTCCCCGCAGGCTCGCAGGTCTGTGGGCTGGGCGGCAGAGGGCACTCCAAAACAAGCCACCGTGCCTGGGACACGGCAGAGCAACGGAGCAGGAACAAATCTGCCGTTCCCGTAAAGCGGGCAAGTCTGGCAGGGAAAACCTTGCCGTGACCTTTACTTGTGACATATCTGTCACGGCACGTACTGAGTGGTAGAGCTAGCGAGTACCTGAATATCAGATATGGAATTGCTCAAGAGCCTGGCTGTTTGTATTCCAGCATATTCTGCTGGGGAGGTTTTTGACCTTCCAAGGGACAAAAAGGAAATGCATTTTGCTGGCTCTGCATTGTTGTGTCAGGTGAAGCCTTTAAATATATGAGTGTCCTCTGGTATAGCAAGCATGCAGAAATCCATAGTGCATTTACCAAAAATCCAGAGGTTTATCATGGTAGGTCTTGTTGTTATCACACTGTATTGGATGAGCAGCAGCTGTAATTAGCTCCAGAGGTGGCTGCATTTGTGTGTTGCTGTGCATGCACATTTTTTGAAAGCTTCTTTGGGGTGAAAGGTGCTCTATATGCAGGCTCTGATGTAAGCTATCTGTTATTTTTAGGTTTGTGTACTTACTAAAAATTAAAACATGCCCCACATAACAGTAGCTGAGCATTCTCTCTTACCTTTGAGCAACTTGCTGTGGGCTTCACCTTCATGGTAGACCTAGTGGGTAGAGGGCACAATGAAGTCTTTAAACATCAGAGAATAAGTGGAACACAGATGATTTGATGGGGGAAGAAAACAAATCCAAGTGAAGAAAACACTTTGGTGCAGCTGTAAAGTGTTCATTGGTTTTGGATAATTCCTGTGGTAATTTTCAGTCTAGGCAAGTAATAGTCAAAAGTCTTCCCTATGCTGTCTGTGACCAAGGTGGAATGGGGTGTGTGGAATCCTCTGCCATCAAGATAACCCTGGTCTATGCTGTTACCAGGCTTAAAATTCAGTATCTCAGGCTAGATCCCAAAAGAAACCAGGGTTCTGAAAAATGCTTTCTCCTTCTTACCTGACATGTAAACTGGGATTTAAATGTCATTGTTTTTAGCATCAAGCCTGGCCTTTAGGCTGCAACTCTAGACTACAAAGAAAGAAGCAAGTCCAGCTATAGCTGTGGTTGTGTCACAGATCCGAGCTCAGAGGGACACATAAATATACAGTAATTTCAAGCTCATTAGCTTGCAGACAGAAAGACTAGATCAGAGGGAAGGATTAAGATCTAGGTTAGAAAACAAACCTACCAAGGAAGCACTTGAGCTGGATCCATGATGAAACCTCAGATAGACCTCAGGAACCTGAAAACCCACTTCATTTCCAGAACAATGCTGAAATTTACAATTTTTTTCTTGCCTCTCTGCTGACACTGTGATCCTTCTTCCAATTTGAACAGAGTTTTCTTTCCTTTAACATGCAGCTCTTATCAGCTTGTGGGACAAGTGAGTCAGTGCAGTGCCTGAGGTTATAGGAACAGGGCTGATGTTGACTCTGTTCCTACTCATCAGCTGAGCCTGGAAAACCAATCATGTTTCTGCTTCTGCTTTGGCTTAGCTGAAAGGTAAGACTCCTAAGCTTAAATTTCATTGAATTAAAATGAGACTAGATTTAAGAGCAGATACATCAGTTCCTGGCTTCATCAAGGAGAAGGAATTCATGTTGCCAGAACTCTCACACAGAATATAAGATGGGTCAATTCCCTTTGGAAACGCTAAAGACCTAAGGCACTTGATCTCTTGCAGAAGATGTTCTGTAACTTTGGGAGCTGCTTTAGCTGCACTGTTCTTGAGCTTGCCTCCAGTAGGACAAAAACTGGGAATCCAAAAATCAACTGCTCTTTCTTAAGACCTGGGCATGTGTGCCTGTGCAAGAGGGCTCTCAATGTACAAACTGAAATTTGAGCCTTTTCTCTTTTTGTATCTATTACTATGATTTTTGAGCATTATTATGGTGTAGGTAAAACAGACATTTCAAAAGCTGCAACTTCTATGCTGAGAATGACTTTTATATTTAAAACATGTTCACAAATGAGTTTGCTGCTGAGTGATATCCCTCAGAGTTACTGTGGCTTGCCATTTCCCTAGGAGATTATCTTCTAGTTGTGTGGAAGTGAAAGGAGATGCGAAATTTGCCCTTCACTTTATTCAGGAACCTTTGAAAAAAGCTCTTCTTGAGGTGCGAATGGCTTTTACTGAAATGGTGGAGCTGTTCTGCCTTTGAGAAAGGTGCTGGTACTTGAGAGACATTTTCCGTACTGCAATTGCACTGCTATCTGTGGGGATGTTTGTGGAGATGAGTACCGTGGGTGTGCCCATGCAAGCTGTCACCACTAGATGACACCATGACTCTGGCAACAAGGTCCAGATGAACCCTAAAGCCAAGGCCATTTATTTGCCCGTTGTGGAGGGTTTGTTGCAAACCCAGAACACAGGCCAGATTTGTGAACCTTTCAGTGAACTGGAGTCAAGTTTCCCCCAATTGCAAGCTGAGGTTTGAGCAGAATGGGCTCAGTTCCAGGTGATAGGGTGGGATTTATGATTTGGAGTGGAAACCATCTGAACATTTGACTTGCAACCAGGCTGATCTTGGCCATGGTTAAGCTTGGAGGACCTGTGTGTACTTGAAACAAAATCTCAGAGCAAGGTTTGGGCAATAGGAGCCTCCTTGAGCCAAAACCAGAAGGAGTTTGCCCAACCCTGTGCAGAACTGCTATAAGGTTTCACATGAATTCACTGCTTAGCCCAAGTGAATCTGGGCATGAACTCCAGAACAGTATCCTGACCTGGTCAGCAGTAGCCCTACTTCTCTTTTAACCCAGTTTCTCTGTCACTGGTAGGTAACTAAAGAGCTGCCAAATAGTCAGTCAGCACACATTGCCATGCTGCTGCTGTACCTGCCTTAAGAGTCACCACAGTGTAATGGTGGCTCAGCTGCTATTTGGGCAGCCTTCTTTCCAGGAGCATGTGGCTTTCTGGTCATCTGACTGACTCTTGCCCACCAGCAGAAGGGACCTGTTCCTCCCTGGGATATCTTTCTGGGCTCTCACCCTAAACTGTGCAGGGTCTAGCAGGTAAACCTCTGCAGCTGGTCATTGAGCTGTGGCTCTTGCTTGCTACCTCATTCTCTATTTTGGCAGAGGAAATGCTTTGTTATTCCACAGCCTGAAAAAACTTCATTCTGCTGTAATTACTTTCTGTGTACACCTAGTCAAGTTATGCTTCCATTGCTCTTTTTTATCCCTTTCCATGAGACTCAGAGTATGTTCACATGAAGCATGTTAATAAACCGACCTGCTTGTCTTATACTCTTGTAAAGGGTATTTCTGCATACTAAAATCTGGCAACTATCATGTAATTATGTGGCTCCAAGGATAGATCGAGGGAATTGATAAGCTAAGAGATGTTTGTACAATGCTTTGTCACCTCCTTTGAAATTCGTGTATTTCCACTAGCACTTCAGGACAATCCTCACATGCAAACTTGTTAAGTAAGGACTTATAGCAAGGAGTCAGCAAGACTCAGGGCATTTACCTAATGAGCACATTGTGTGCAAGCTACTCCTAAATGCTGATTGTCATCCTGCCCTCACTAGTCCTGGCCTAGAGGAGTCCCAGCAGTTTGAGAGATGGGTGGCCTTGTTATCACTGTGGCTCCCAATAGTGCTTGCTGATTTGAATTCTCTTTTAGTGAACTTGTGGTACATAGACGTTTCCTTATTTGCTTCATAAAATTATTTTCTCATAGGGTGCTCACATAGCTAGCTTAAACAAACTAGCTGTGTTAATAAGGTTGTCTTATGCTAATTTATTATGTGTGTAGAAAACATTTTCAAAATATCGTTTGTTAAAGCTTCATTATTATTGAAAGGTTAAGCATCTCAGAAAATTCTACTCCAAATATTTTGGTTACTGTTTGTTTTTATAGACAGAATAGTGGAGTGTTTACCCTGAGTCATCCTAAACCTTTGCTGTGATTAGGATATATTTTTTATGGTTGTCAGTTTTTATGGAAAGCTGGAATTAATATTTTTGGTGCTTGATGATGCCATCTTTTGCTATATTTACTGATGCAGTCAGAGAATTCTAAAGGTTTTACCAAGCCTTGGCATTTCATCTGAAGGACTCTCAGGCCTCGCATTGCTTCTGTTTGTTGGGCCTGCTGGGATGCCAGTAGGGAAGGATTTTCATCTTCTCTTCCACAGCTGGGAAAACAGAGGCCTAAAAAGACCTGAGTCAATGATGCAGATTCCTACATGCCCAGCTGTGGCCCAAGAGCTGCTGGTCCCCATCTTGAAGGATTTCAAAGCTGAAGAGCATCAGCAAGGTACTGAAGCTTTTCCTAAACTTTAATCAAAAGGTTATGTGGTCATTCAGTGGGGCCCCAATCAGTGAGCTGTCAGTGGGTCATGGCAGTGTCAGCTGGACAAACTTCCCTGCTTCTTTACGGGATGAGAGTGTAACCACAGGGAATGGAGAAGTAGGCACAGCTTGAAGTACTGCCTGGAGAAAAGAAGCTCCAGCAAAAGCTGTCACTCTCCCATTTGGTTTTTCTTTCTGTCTCTCATTCTTCCATCTCCCTGTCTGACCATTTGTGCTGCCTGCTTGTTTGTTTGTTGGCTGAGTGCTTGCTGAATTATTTACCAGCCTGACTGAATTAAGCAGCAGCAAAAGCAGGCGAGTGAATCCCACCTGAGACTCTTTCTGCCGGGGGGGTGGGTTGAGAAGTGGGGTGTGCATATGTGAGAGTTGATACATAGTGCTTAATTAAATGTACCAGGAAAAATCTTGTGGGAGGAGAAAGTCCTCTATTGCCCTGAGACAGGGCTGAAGGGAGCTGAGCACATGGCTGACGCACCAGCTCAGGTGGCTGCGTGCCCCATCTCTGAGCTGGGTGGGGGTCCTGCCTCTGGGAGTTGCCTTCAGCCCCTGCCAGTGTCATCTCATCGTGCTGGGATGTGGCAGGGCTGTCAAGCATCCATTCCCCTTCACTGCATCAGTTGTGTTGTTTGTGATGGTTGTTGTGCTGTGTGGGGTTAATTGGGTTAATAAGCGCATTGTACATTATTAGAGGCTGAATTGGCAATTATGCTAATTATTGTGCCTTCCAAAATGCCACATTACTGAGGATGTTTAAAAGGACAGGGATTCTTATACCATACACACGAAATCAGACCTGAGTATGTGGACTCACTTTACCAAATGGAGGTGTACTGGATGTTTGATGTCAGGAAATGCCTCCTGGTTGGCATATCCCTTCCAGCAAGAGTGTGCAAGCTTAACACACAATCCTTAGCTCATGCACTTCCTTGCCTGACTGCATTTCTCAGCTGTTTAGTCTTACAGATGGGGTAAATGAGACATAGATCTTTCTATGACATGTCATATCTGGATACTCTCTGACTAAAGCATGCATGCTTCAGTGTGGTTGCCTGCTCCAAGCCAGTGCTCCTTACCCCATAGTGGATGCAGCCTTTTGACTCTGAAACGTGCTCTCATGACAGTTCTTCAGACCACAGGAGGTGGTTCAGATGCCAGAGATCTTTGCATGACTCTGTTCTTCCCATTAAGTTCTGTTTGTGCTGAAAAACAGCAATCTTCCCACAGGTCACTCACTATTTGCCAAGGTGAAGAAGCAGATTGTAATTTGTAGATATGCTGGTTTGGGCTGCTCTCTAGGTTGCATCACTTTGTCATGCAACTGCTACTGTCATGCCACTGTAGTAATGCCTTCCTGACTATTCCTACTGTGCAGTTGTCCCAGTAAAAATAACCCAAGGATGTGCTTGTGCCCTAAAACCAGCTATGGAACATTATTTCTGGATGCTGAGCAATTGCAAACTGCAAAGCAATATGGGACTTGAATAGAGTTATCTTCCCTGCTTCCATGGGCTTACATGCAATTTTCGTCAGGATTACTGCTGGCTTCAGTGGGAGAAGATCTAAGGCTGAGAATGGGGGAATGCCCCATTATGCTGCAAGTCATCTTTAATGCTCATCTGAAAGGTGTCTGTTCAAAGCAATATAGTACCACTATGTGAGCTGCACAACCTTTCCAAAAGTCTGGTTGGTGTCTAGTGGCTCACCTGTGCAGGGCTCAATGGCTGCCTCTGGTTACTTTTTAGGTGTAGCCATACTTATACAGTGTAATTATGAACTGGGAATGAGTGTAGACTGAAGAATTTATGACACCTGAGACTTAAAAAAGAGCTGATAAACCCTCTTGAAAGAGAGGAGCAGTCTATAAATTTAAAAGGTGTATCTCTCCCAGTTTAGCAGGGAAAGTCATCTGTGTACTGCCTTATGAAGCTGTGGGTACTTTTGTGCATGTACAGTAGAGAGCACCTTTGACTGAAGCCAGCTGATTGAAAACTGGTCCCCATCAGCTCTTTTTGTCTCATATGGACGTACATGCTTGGGTATGTTAGGAGAGACAGCCTCTCCAAGCAGCCTGCTTGCACTTACATCTCCTGGATTTCTGACTTCTTAAAGTACCTCTTCCCTTGCAGAATGTGGCATTTCAGCAGAGGCAAACAATGCAGACTAGTCCTCATTGTCTATAGCACTAGTTTACCACATGAGGTAGAATAATATCTCCAGAAGGTGGATAAAGAGGGAGCTGAAAATGGCAAGACATGAGAAGAGCACGGCATGATCAAAAGCACATGGCTCATGAATTTATCATGAACTAACTCTGTGGGACTTGCTACATAAATCAACTGATAACTCACCATGTAAAAGATCATATACAGCAATTCAGCACTTCCCTCCTTTTTCTGCTATAACTCTCTGAAATTCACTGTACGATTGGTGTGAGCGTGCCCACACGTTCTGCTCTGTTGCAGAGATGTGTATGTGGCACATCAAGGCAATGGATTTTTCTTGAATACCCTAGCAAGTACTGTGATGTTTTGCATCAACAAAAAGTGATTTTGTATGGCATAAAGCAAAGAGTTTAAAAGAGCTGATGACCCTTTTTGGCCTAGTTCCAGATGGGAGTCATGTCTGGGTTACTGCCCAGCCTTTTCCAGTAAGTTAATTCCCACTCTTAGAATTGTAATGGCTGCATTGAGTTGTGCTCCTCTCCATAATGATTACTTATAGAAAAGAAAAAGTGCTTTTTCATTGAACTCCAGCATTCCTCCTCATGCCTTGCCAGAATTTTGTGTAGGTGCCTACCCTTCATACTTGCTGTGAAAACTGAGGTATCATATCCAAAACTACTGCTGGCATGAGCATACATGTTGGGTTCTAAGCCTCTGCAGCAACATTTGAGTCCACTAGTTCTATACTGTTCTCACATCTGCAATTGATTTAATGTATTTCTTTAATAAGAAAGCTTAACTGTCTTGATTCATCAGCAGATACCATCTAGCTAGATTTCAGCAAAGCACTCTGTAAGATATTTCAGAGGAATATTGTACTCGAAAAAACAAGGCTTAGCACATGGCTTGTGCAGTAGAAGAGAGTCTGATAGCAAGAGACTGCACAGGAAGGGAAGTCCTAAGAGCTGAGTTCTTCCAGTACAAGGTTGATGTATTTGCAAATATTAATTCTACTCCTTAAGTACAGATTCACCAGACAATGTTAGGATTCTGCAGAAGCATCTGTACATACAAGTGTATCAGAGGAGCCAGGGGCCCCTTTTCCTTTGCCTTTATACCCACTGAACAGTATTTGCCTGCTCTAGTCTCTGCAAGAGGAAATGACCCCTTCTGGTGCTGCCATCCCCTGCTGTGTTTCAGAGAGATTTACTGCTCTCTGCTCACTGACTGTACTCGGGAGCTGATATAAAAGCAAATACCTAAGGGATGCATACGTCAGCAAAACTTGTTCTTCCTGATTACTCAGGTTAGGCCATGGATGGCCTTTCTGTTAGAGGAAGGTTTGTAAGTCTGGATCTGCTTATTCCAATGAGGTCAGAATTCTCCCCTAAGTCTGCTCCTGTCCACATGTCTGAGCATGGAAGAAGGGGATAGTCCTACCCAGTGTGCCAAAGAAGGGACAAAGTCCCTGACTGATGCCAATGTGGAATGGAATGCTTCTTTCTGTGACATGTGTGATTGCTGTATGAGAGCATCAGAGTCAGCCTGCCTCAGACTCACAATAACCAGTGCAGCTGCCACTGCTGTACAATGGCAAAGTGAGCCATTTCCCTGTTTGGCAGATTGGCAGGGAGGTGATAGAAGAACCTGGGGAAGCAGGTACTTGAGCTGAATGACTGATGGAGTCCTAGATAACACAAGAGGGAGAGATTCAGAGATTACAAGGAAGAAAATGTCAGGTGGGACTGGAACAGAGGAAGGATTATATCCAGAATAAAATGAAAACAAGGGATGGAACATTGCTGGAGGATAGAGAACGGGATTTACCTTGGCAGCAATCTGGAGAGGATTTTTGTTTTCTCTTTGTCTGTCTCAACCTCTGTCCCTTCTCATCTTTCCTATCTTTCCTGCACAGATATCTTAACCATCTTTCTCACCATGGCAAGATGGTCCAGCACACATTCTGTACTGCTCAGCTCTCAGTGACTGGTTAGTCTGTGCTGGCTGTTTTTGTTGAGATGCTGTTCTCTCTTTTCCTATTTTCCTGTGTGGGAATTTGAAACCAAGAATGAACCTTTCACATCTGTCTTGCTGACAGGAGGTGATGTGTTAACAGAGAGAAGTGAAGGGAACCATCCATGCCAAGCATTTTGGAGCCTTTCCTGTCCCACTTACAGATGTTTGCTAAAGAGGTGTTTTGGTTTGACTGTAGCTTATTGGATTATGTGATTATAGCATTTGAATTCTTTATTAGATCTTTTCTGTCTTGGTCCCTGGGGTTGAGAGGGACTTGTTTTCTGGCCTTTGATGTGTTTGGAAAAGTCAGGCTATTTGTATCACTGCTTCTTTGCTTTGATTCTTTGACTCCTTCTCTGGGGAGCGTTCTGATGTGCAGAGCTCAGCTTTGTGCATCTGCTGCATGGGATGCCTTTGTGGTTTATTTTTGTACTGGGCACAAATCACCCCTCCTGCTTCCTTCTTTGCATGTTGTCATGAAATCAGGTTACTGCTGACCAGTTCATTTGGAAAACTTGTGCTTGCTGACAGCTGTACAGAAAATTCAGTATTTTAATGAGAGACATGCTACCTTTGCTCGGAGGGATGGATGGCATTACAGCAATTGTCCATTTTCCCCTCGGGCCCTTTCTTCTGGAAAAAAATCTTATCATTATAATTCATTTATCAAAAGAATATTCTTCACATTCTGCTGTACCTACTTTCTCGATGATTTTAACTGAAGTGCTAGAATAGGACTCCTCCGAGCCCCATAGTGGGAAGTGAGTAGCTTCTACTCTGGTTCTTTGCCACAAAGCAGCACCCTGTGAGTAGAATTTCAGAGAAGAGAAATTTGCTTATCTGGCAAGAAAAGGTCAGGCCCAGCTGGGTAAACCCTGCCAAGAAGGGTCAGTGTGGTGAACCAACTTACGCTTCATTTGTCACCTGTCAGTGCTGAGCATGATACACTTAATAGCACGGTGGTGGAAAGGACAAAGGGGATTTCTGAGGGGAGAAGTGAGGTAAGCCATAATGAACTAGAATACTGAAGGAAAAACTCCATCTTGGAGCAGCTGAGTTTCTCTTGTGAGCTTAGGTGTTTTCATGTGCACTAACACACAGCACAGTCTCTCCTGTGTGTTCTAACACACGTCCTTCACTGTGTGTCATGTCAGGAATTGGGACCTGACATGACAAATGAAAAGCCTGAGTCTTTGTGGGCACAGGCAATGACTGCAGTACTAAGATCTGCAGTACAGTGCAGAGCTCAGGCTCAGTCTGTCATGTTGACCAAGAAAGCAGAGAGGACTCTCTGATGCTTGTGTTAATTCTGAGATTAATGTCCCCACCCAGCATGGGTAAAAACAGAGCTTATTGTCCCCAAGGAGAACAGTTTGGTTAATTGTCCTTCCAGCAACAAGAAACAAGGCATTCCCACACATTCCTTCTTTCCCTATAGGATGAGTACCTATATAGGGCCTGTACCTGTAGTACCTGGTTTATGTATCACCTCTCCTGCATGAAACATTACTACCATATTCTTGCTTTTCACAACAGAAAATAGGTTTTCTTCTTTGTTCCTTAGTAGTTTCCAGCCAGTGTTATGACCCTTATCCTCGTGTACTCCACAGCACAGGCTGCTTCAATGTTGAAGCATGAGCTGGTTGGAAACAAGCAGTTTGGTGGCCTCTTTTTCTCCCCAGATGTAGCTTGGAAATGTCTTTGCAAGGGCTACCAGTGTCCAAGAAGTGATTTGGTTCCCACATCCTGCTCATCCTATGTGAGAGCTGCTCTTGTTTTGCATGGCAACAACTGGCAGAGCAGACTGGGAAACTGAGCCTGCGTTTCGCATCACCCCCAGAGCTGGGGTGTAAGTGGACCTGAACTATTTTTAAAGGAAACCATTCAAGTGTCATTAACAACAAAGTCATAATGGTTGCCTCTGACACAGCTGGAAAACATCTGCAAACACTTGGAACAGGTAACAGTTTGATGAGGGCAAAGTTGTATCAGACTGCACACAGCTCATGAGGATTAAAAGCCTCAGCTAGTGGGGTCAGCATGACCTCTGGTTTGGCTTGGAAGCCCCTTTGGTTCAGGGAATATTGGTAAAACATGGCAGCTCCTTGCTTCTGGAGAGTGTCAAGATGTAGGATACCAAACAAAAAGATAATATACCTGAGGAATGTAGCTCTACTTCATGTAAATTTCTTGAATTTGCTCATTTTTCCAAAGTTGGATTTCTGTACCATTTTGAAGGGTAGGGAGTGAGGTTTTTGTTTTGTCATAGTTGTCTTTTAAACAGTTGCCTGCACTTGGTAAACTGCAGTCACTATGGCTAAATGACTAATGTTTTACATTCCCTAATACTGAAAATAGTTGTGGTGCAGATTTTACTGGGATTAGTTTTGTTGTTCTGTTTCTGTAAAAATCTTAGGCAAGTGGCTTTTTGCTGATGTAGACAATTATGGAAAGCATTATTCACAGAAATTATGGCAAGAGCACAGCAATGACAAAAAGAGCCAAGTAAATATTCCTGATGTATCTTTTGCTGCATTTGCTTGGAGCAGTGTGTGTATGGCCAGTATGTTGTGATTTTTATGTTTCTGCTATTTTGCCTTGAGGTCTGTATAGTGATAAACTCTAAGTGAGGACCATACTGTGTTGTGAATATAGCTAAAAACAGAGCTGTATTTTGTATCCTCTCCACTTGCCACCTTAGGATTACCTTTGTCTCAACAACTTCTATTTTTAAATAATTTTATTTGAGATGCCAGGTGGAAATCTAGGTGTTTTTCTGATTGTTACGGAGCCAGTAAAAAGAACTGCAATTGCCCCATACATGATGCTACTATTTTTGATGTCAGAAATGCCACAGATAATCCTTTTTCTTGTCTTCTCACTTTTCTCTCCTACATCTCACCTGAAGCAGGCACGCTCTGAGCACGGAGCACCTCCTAAATACAAAAAAAACCCCAAACATGGCTGTTCCAGTAAAAGATGTTACCTCACCAACCAGTGTTACTCTCTACACTGGTCATTGGAAGAACCCCAGGCTAAGCTGAGTGTTTGTTTAAGCAGTTTCCATTGTTTGCCACAGCAAAATTATTTGCTTTGGAGAAAAATAGGGAGTGCTCCCAAGAAGAGTTCCTTTTGCAAACTGGTGGAAACACAGCCTCAATAGGGACAGAAGAAATGGGAGGAGTGAGTGAGCAGGTGTAGGAGGTAAGTGCTGGTTCTGGGTGATGCTGGCTGGCTAAAGGAAAGTTTCAGCATATCTTAGATTACTTCTTTGCCTCTCATAAAGAAGCAAGGTTGGGTAGATACCACTTTTATACAACTTTTAAGGTACCTGCCCAGGGTTATGGGAAATCAGTGACAGTCACAGAACTAGAAACAGAGCATAGGAGTCCTGGCTCTTTAGCTGTCTTCACTAGCCATTAGATGATACTTCCTCCAGATGTTTCAATAAGGGGTGCTATAAAAAGTTCTCTGCATTGCTGTTGCAATTCCTTATTTCCAAAGGGCTGCCTGCCTTTATGTTTTTAATATCATTGCTTTGAAGCACAATAGCTAGAAGTGACAGTGCCAGAAATAATAATAACAATAATAATCTGCATAGCACAACGGGCTTTTTACCAGCATGCAGGAAGACAAAGGTCTCTGTGTGTTTTATATTAGCACAGTGAAAAAGTCTTATTGAGTCTATCTGGAATGCATAGGTGGGAACCTTAACCCCTCATATGCTGAGAAGAAAATTGTATGCAGACCTGAGAGCTGAAGTAAATTAATAAAAGGGCACAAGTTTCATTCCTTTGGCAGTGGGAGGTCTTTCTAGACCATATGCCTTGACAGCTTTGTTCAACCTTATATATTAAATATCCATGTGACACCAGTGTAGTTATTTTGCAAGTATTTTTTTCCATTTTCTTCAGTTGTATATAATTGTTCTTTACAATAGACCAGAAAAGAGCAAAAAGGCAAAAACCCAAATCTTTTTTTTTTTCCCCTGCAAATTCAATTCTTATTTCTGCCATGGCCCATGTTCAAAACCTAAACAATAAAACATACAGCTGTGACATAGGGGAATTGTCCAAAAAGGACGATGTCTGAAGGTTTATGATTAGGTTTTATATTCCCTCTGTCTACAGAGCAGCACTTCCTGAATGTTTCTGTGGTGGGAAAAGCATCCCAGCCATTTCCCCTTGTGGATGATGGTGTAATTAGAGCTGTAAAGAAAGAACCCATGACACTAAAAGGCTATAAGTGCTGCAGATTTAGGACAACAGGTTTCTATGGAAACTGAAGTGAAAATAGGACCTTAAATGGGTGAATAACAATAATACAGAGTTCTCAGTTTGGATCAATCTGTAAGTTGCAGCAAAATACAGTCTGCCTTTCTGGCAGTTATTTGCATAACTGATGCTTTCAACGAAACATTACCCCTCCAACTCTTAATTTCTATACAGAAACATTCTTTCCTTAAAAAAGAAAGATGAGGATTTCCCCATGGATGGTATGCACCCACTTATAAATGTTATCAAAATAATTTGAGCTTAATATAGGCAAATAAGCAACATAAGTGATGGCATCCATTCTCATCACTAGTACTACTCAATGGAGTCCTTGGTTGTAGCTGAAATTTTTCCTGCACCAGGTGGAATATGAAGTCTTGTATTCTGGTTTAGTGATGATGCAAACATGAGGCAATGCCAGTGGTACCTTTCCACATGACACGTGTCATTTACTACATGCTATAGTTCCAGTTCTTGGTAACCAATTATCTCCTGAAATTCTGCCAGAGTGTTTTTCAGTCTAAGACTGGGTTTCATGTTTGCAGTGGGAGATCCTTTCCCTCAGCTCTTCAGTTTCTGAGGAAACTCAGAATGGTCACTTACTGGCAGGAAGTCTTTCCAGGATTTTTGGTAGATTATGCTGTCTTGCATTTGCTGTGCCATGCTTTAAGCAACATCTGAAAATGCCACAGCTAGAAATGCTCCAAGAAAGAACAAAAGGGGTCTTGGCATTCTTTGCACTGTTATTTTTTTCTTGTTGAGCATTTAACCACAGTGGAAGAAATGAAACTCTAGTGAGGGAAAGATTGAACTGCGAGTGACAGAAATACCCATATGGTCCTGTTTGTTTCTGTAGAAACAGCCATGCAAACTTTGTATAATAAATATACAAACTTGGGAATATTTGGGTTGTTGATTACAGCTTTCTCTGCAATGAATCTTTATAGGCTAAATATATAGAAATATATATGTAGCATTATAACTAACATGAGAGGCAGCCAAACTGGGGCACATCTGTGCAGTAATTGACCTAAGAGCTTATCATCCCCTTGGCACTCTGAGTGGTTCATGGTGCTCTACTGCCTGAAACATGAATTAATTTTGCAAGCAGTGGCTAAAAGTCACATAAGCTGCAGTTTAACTCTTTGCAAACTGTCCCAGAAGAGAAGTCAGCCTCATAATATGCTGGGTCTCTTTTCCTGCCCACATTGGTATGAATCCACTATTCCAAGTGGGAATCACTTCAAGCAGTCTATTGCCAGTCATTGAGCCTGAGCCAAGATCCTGGTTTGTGGGAGTGTCATCTACAGCCATAACAATGATTTCTGGTCTGAAACTTGTGTTCCACCATTTGAGTTTTAATTAAATGATACAGACTTCCCTGACTGTCCAGTTTTATGTTGCTATAAATGAGGGAGAAACTATTTCTCTGTGCATGTGTCCAGTACTTCTCACTGCATGTCAAGCCAGGCACATGCATGATTTTGGCTGCACTGCTTGTGCAGGCTCAGGACATCATCCAGATGCTGACACACTGGCTCCAGACAGGCTCCCCACAGAATAAATCGTGTTAAATTCTTGATCTGATTGGCAGCCCTGGGAATTCAATTCAAGTCCCTGGGGAGAGGCAAGAGAGCATTTCTTTTCTCTGTGGCTATTGTCATGAAAATGAATAAATCCTTCTCCCTCCCCCCATCCTCAGGTTGTCACTGGCCTGGATTAATTTTGCGTACGTTTTTCATATTCCTTCGCTAGCTACTTCTTGAGGAGGGGATGGCCTAATTCTGTGTTCAAGTTTAAAGCAAAGCTGAGCAGCGTGGTAGGTGTTAATCCAGGAAGGGAGGATGAGCGACCTGACTGAAGCCTCTGCAGCCTGCTGGCTCTGTGGCTGGCTGGTGCCCCAGTTGTGGTGCCCCGACAAAGACCGAGGCTCATCGGGGCCGATGGGGGCAAGGCTGGTCACACTCTCCACTTCCTTTAGCACCTCCATCTCATCGTCATTCTCTTCTTGTTAAGATTACCTGGGGATTTGTCCATGGATTTACCCATCCTTTTAGGCAAATATGAGTTATCTGCCGCTGGGCTGGCGCCTGCTGTGCCCCCGCGTGTGCTCCCGTTGTCCGTGCGATTCCAGGCACGGGGCATTGGCACAGTCCGGGGAAGGGAGCGAGCCCCGCTCCCAGCGCGGGTTAGGTCAGGCACAAATGAATTGGAGGGGAACAGCAGCTGGGACCCCGCGCAGGGGCTGGGCTGCGGCTCTCGGCAATTCCCGAGCGCCTTGGGAGCGCTGCGCTGCAGACCGGGAGCCAGCTCGCGGTGTCAGAGCGGAGACCGCGGGGACCTGCCCGAGCACGCCGATCTGGGGAAACCCATCCAGCCTTTGTTTCAGCACAGCATTTAAGCATAGTTAAGCTTCACGTTTACTGCAGAGCGTGCAGGGGGAAAATGGAAAAAAATATAATTTTATGCTATATTCGCTGAAGCTTTCTGATTTGTCTTTTCCCTTTTAAAGGCAAAAATGAAAAAAAAATTCTTTTTTGAGTAAAGGAATTTTATCATTTTGAAAATACTTTGCTTAACTATCTGATTTATCATTAGTGAAATAAAGTTTTTTAACGGAAATTTAAAACCTCCTCAAAATTTTCTTTAGGAAAGAAAACAATATTTTTCAGTTTTATTTATATGTTTAAAATTTCTTACATGTTAAAGTGTCTTGAGGAATCAGAACTTCAGAAGATAAATCTTTTCTTAGCTACAATTCTCATTTGAACTTATGTAGGACGTGTAAGTATAACAGGTATATGCTCTCTCTTTTATCTCATAATTATAGGTCTTTAAAAACCTTTTTTAAAAGTGTATGTAATTATTATATAGAGCAGAGTTTTTACCTTGAAATGTCATGTATTTGCATAAAAATTTACATATATTAATGCTAATCAGGGACATAGGAAGAGAAACCAAATTTTGCTAAACTTCATGCTTTGAATTAGGACACCATTGTCAGAGGTTGGGCTGGAAAATACAGATGTTGCTACCAGCTGTGTTCCTTAAATCCTTGCACAATGGCACAATTATCTAATGTTTCTGTTGGGCGTCATTCTGTCAGGCTGCTTGGGAGTGCTGACACCTGGGTTGCTGTTGCTGCACTTTACTGTTAACACCTTGTTGAGCTGAATGAGAAATTTGCACCTCTTTTTAAGACAATTGATTTAATGATTTATAATCTGTGGTCTGGAGGCTCCCAGAGGTTCTTCTGAAAGCGCCAAAAGGAAAGTGAGCCTGTTGACAGTATGCTTAGATTTGCTATAAAAAGCCTAAGACAGCCAATGGGAAACTTTTTGCATCTGCAGCCTGGAAAAGGTTGATAACTGTTGATTTAGACTGTCAGCAGTCTCAGCAGCCAGAGCTGCTCCTGGTTAAGGTCTGGACATTTCCTCTCCAGCCTTCACGTGGGGTTCTGGGTCTGTTCTCAGGCATTCTGTGTTCACAAAAGCATTATAAAAATAAACATGTTCAGGAAGAAGTGGTTATTCTTAGAAACATGAGACAGCTTACATGGAAAAAGATTATTTAAGTTGTAGAAGAGGGCAATAATGGAGACTAATTTCAATTCCAGAAAATTTTTAAAAAATTCTAGAAGCTCGTGAAATGAGGACTAGCATGATGATGATAAGGAACTCTCCTCTTTGTATTTTACAGTAGAAGAGGAAGGAGATAGTGGATTATAAATGTTGTCTTTGGTAGGTAACATTTTTGAAACCACTAAAGAAAATATTCTAGAGTCACATGTTGCAGAACATCTTGACAAAATGTAGCACTTGGCAAGGAGTTGAGCAGGATCCAAAGAAGTAAAGAGGACAGTTTTCTAAGGCAGGGAAAGCAAGGCAGGCATCAAATTCCCTTTGTAAATCAGTTGAATGTTGAAGCTGCGTTCATGATCTTGATACCTGCTCGTTGTCTTTAAATGCTGAGAACATCAAGAACTGGAAAAGAAAGGATGAAGTGAAATATAAAGCTACAAGAACATTGTATGTCAAGGCATGAACCTCTGACTTGTGCCTGCTAGGAAGGAGCTTCCCTCTGAATAGACTGGTCTGTAATTTGCTCACTGTGAAGCTCCACACATCTACATCTTTGCAAGGGATTGTTTAGCAAAAAGAAAAACAAACAAATCCAGTTTATGAGGCGCTGAAATCCCCAAGTGAACGAAATCCTGAGCTGCTGAACAGAATTTCATTTGTTCGGAAGCGTGGCAAAGGCACCGCTGTGCACACGGGTGGAGCTGTGCTGCACGGTCTGTGGCACTCACACCTGGCACTCCCACTTGGATTTGGAATGGGAAGGAAAGCTTTGAAGGGGAAATTATTTTTCTGAATTTGTTTGAATGTTGATGTTAATTTTTCACGTTTTGTGATAAATACTTGAGTATCTGGAAGCATTTCTTCTCCAATAGTCAGTGAAACAGATCTGCATTTCCCAGTACCTGAATCTCTTAGAGAAGGATTTCTTTCAAAGCACAAGCCTCTTGGATACAAGCTAAATAAACATACTCTCATTTAGGAAGTAATTTATGATGAGTAAGGGCTGAAAAGGCAACTGTTACAATGGAGGCACTGCAACCAAGTAGTAACTGCATTTAGGTATAGCATTTGCATCTGTAGATAAATGACAAGAGTGTTCTTCCATCCATCTGTGTAACATGAGAATGGCATATACACAGCTGACTGTAGGAGAGGAAACACTGCTATTTTCTTTGAGATCTGCCTTTGTGCTATTTTAAGATAGCATCATTTTTGAATGGTGATAGTGGCAAGCTTGCAGTGGCTTTATAAACCTTTAACTCACCAGAGGTCCACAATGAAAAAGGAGCCCACCTACCTGCATAAAAGTCATCCCCCTGCATCTTGCCTGCAGTTTGAATACTAGAAAAGCAGAGCTTTTTTAGTCAAATTAATATGTAATAGCTGAGCTATATCCAGTTGTGAGACATCTGAGGCAATTTTAGCATCAGTCTTTGGGATTATGATTTACACTATGTATTCCTTTTTACTGTAGCACAGAACAGCTTTAAAGTATGCTCTGATTGAACATGTGTTGCTGCCATCTTTGTACTAGTACAGGCACAATCAGAAGCCATGGGCATCTAGAGTAGAGCTTAGTGTCTTTATTAGAATGTACTTTTTTCTTTATGGCTTTGATTTACAATTTTTTCTCTCCTGAGTCAGTGAAAAGACTGGAATTTTTTATTATGTTTCTTTTTTTTTAGAAAAAAGCAAGAAAGTGTTATGTTTCAAAATCTATAGTCATTGTGAAAAAGAAGTTTTGGTACAGATGAAGCCTATGTACATTCTAGGAACATTTCAGAAAATTTGGTAAATGACATTCCTAGGAAGGGGCACAAAAGGTAGATGAATGCATTTCACTGTTCCATTTGCATGCGTGGTTCTGCAGCCATGGATACCAGCGTGTTCCAGGACAGCCCTGATTGTCCAGCTAGAGCCAAGTGAGTGTATCATCATGCCCATGCCTTAGATGAGACAGGCAGAATCTGGCCCAGTGAATGCTGAGAGGCAGAATAAAGCTGGTGGTAAAGCAGGGACAGGATCTCGCTTTTGACACTTCTGTTGATATGTACAGCTGGTTTGTGCAGAACAGTGCAGAGGATCTGTGCAGTCTATAGCAATGTTATATTGCTGTGGAGGACAGTGCATGCCTTGGCTGTAAGCTTTAATTGTTGTTACGGCTCAGTGTTAGATCATTATACTAATTTGCTAGATGCAGAGCAGTTGCTGCAGATTACATTGATGGCATCTGAACAGATTACTAGGAACTGCAGCTTGCTGCAGGGCAGCAATCCATGTGAGAGAGATTAAGTGTCAAATTCTGCTCCCCAGTATACCATTGAAAACATCAATAATCAAATTGATTTTATCAAAGTAACTCTGGATTTAAACTGGTGTAATTAAGGGCATCTGACCTCGTTGTTTTGTTATGTTTGTTAATACACACAATACTTTACAGCAGCAGTCTTTGTAGTGAGCAGGACAGGAATCTATAAAAGAGATTCCAGTACACTGCTAAGATTTTTGAAGGAGTCCAAATAACTAACATGAGCTGTTCATTTACTTTACTTATCCCATGTTTAAGTGTCTGAACATCTCAGCCATGCAGTGTAAAGTGGAAATGGTGTTAGAATGCAGTTTTATCCAACAACTGAAAGATAATGCCCTCATTTCTGACTGAGTTGTGGGCATGCTGCAGGACTGCAGAGACAGAATGATGCACAAGATATATAACACTGATTATATAAGACCAATAGGCTGTAGTGAATGCAAGTAACATTAGTGGTAACTCATGGATTTAGTACTTGATCTTACTAGCACCAAAGCCTATATCAAATCTCCCCCCAGCTCTAGGGGAAGGAGAATCAGCCCTGCTGTTATACTGGGAGAGCACAGCAGCTGGCGTGTGCTGCAGAGAATAGTGCATCGTAATGCAGATTATATTGGTTTGCTGCAGCGTCAGGGAATCTCCCAGTGGTGTGTGCTCTGTAATAGAAATGTCACTCAGCCTGCTTGCTTTTATAAATAAGTGAGGTTATTTTAATACTACTCTTGTTAAATTCACAGCTGCTAAAGCAGCCCTGAGTGGCAGGGGTAAGCCAGCTTCACCTGCAGCCACCCTGGATAGCTGCAGGATTTTCATGCTTGTTCATTCAAGGAGGAATGGCAATTTTCTTCTCACACCTTCTACCTGACCTTGCAGTTCTCTTGCATAGCAAATGTTGCGGGAGGCTCATGGTAAAGGTGTGGAACAGACAGATGTCTCATTGCAAGGGAAAACAATCTTTGCCCGGTTGTCCTACAGCTCTGCTAAGTGCTTTGCCTCCCTGAGTGGCTGGAGCAAGGAACAAGTACCTCTCTTGGCACCCCCTGGCAGTGTGGGTGGCTCTATGGGAAGCTGGGGCTCACAGAGGAGCAAGTAAAGGCCCTGCTAAATCTGTGTCCAGGGTCTTGTCACCTGCCCAGAAGCACTTTTGCAGGTGGGTTTTGTGCCTCTGGCTACATCCTGCTTTGGGGCTGTTTGCGCTGTGGTAGACCAGGGTGGCCAACAGCCACTGACTTACTAATGATGCCAAAATGAATGTGCCAGAATTTAACTGGATGGCTACTGGGCCCTGTATCTGACCCCTTCAGGAGACAGTCTTTCTTTGAGCCTTGGGATCTTTCGGTCTTCAAATTTCAGGATTGTATAAATTGCTGATTCTTCCTGGGAACTTGGTCCTCCAGCTATGGAAACAACAGTCACAGACCTGATAATTGATGCCTAATGTTCCCTGGTGCTTCATACAGGAGAGGATTTCCCTCCTTTTCCATTTGATAGAGGCACTCAATGCCAAAATACTGGACTGGTTGGAGAAAACAGTGCAGGCAAGCACAGTGTGATCTTACCCCTGTATATCTTGGCAATCCCCTGAGCTCAAGCTCTTTCCCAGACACATTTCATCTGTTCTATCACTTTAACTCCTCAACTGTATGCCTTGTTCCCTACCTGTCTGATGAAATTTTAAGATTTCAGAGCCAAAGACAGTAAAAGGATATTGTGACATTTAATGGGGTAGGTAGGGCTTTAGTCTTTGTAGTTTTTAGGTCAGGTGCAAATGGGATCAGTGTTTGGTGCCCTCTCTGGTTTGTTTTAAAACACCATATCTGGGGAGTCCATGTCTCTTGTAGTGCCAAACATTGCAGCAAGCAGTTCTCTAACATATCTGCAGGTGTTGTCATACAAATGATGAACAGGTCCTACAGAAGAGCTGCAGAAATGGTGCCTTAACTCTTGAGATGTAGAGAAATGTGGTAACTGCTTAGAATGCAAAATGTTCTTATTCACTGCTTGTCTCCTTCTGTTCCACCCACCTGTTGTGGCTGTCATTAACTGAGAGTACGATCACTTCAGAGCAGTTGTTGTTTAAAAAGCAGACATAAATGTTAGTAGAATTCCTGGCATAACAGGCAGCATATTACTACTTATATTGACAATATTAGCTAAAAGAAGCAACAGAAGTTTTTACTCTCTTCTCATCTCTGCATTATCTATGAATCTGGGCTGTCCTCTGCTTAAAAATTATCAGCAGATATATTATAGGGTCTGTGCTCTCTGGCCTGAGTCCCACTGAGAGTGATGGGGTCACAGTCTTGTCATGCCTGAGACTGAAGGATCTTTTATTTATGCAGTTGAAGCTCCAGTCAGAGTCAGAGATGACCATGTGGCTGAGTTTGCCTCGCTGACTTGGTCTGAAAACTAGCTGTGTTTACACTGGTTCTGGAAGTCAGCAATGTGGAGCCCTATGCTGTTGATTTTAACTGAATAGAAGGAGCCTCCCAAGGAAGTGTTAAGGCTTTAACGCCGTAGAGAGGAAAGCTGTTGTGCAGTGGCAGTGATGAGCGGACCAAGGCTGACTTAGCTTGCAGATCTGAGGAGTTTCTGTTACCAGTTACTCCATTCATGAAAAGAAATTCCCATTCATCTTTCTCATTCTCAATTCTGTACTCTGTAGGCTTAGGAATTTAACCCACAGCATTCAGAGTAGGGATTTGGAAACAGACTCGTTTACTTCCTTGACTGACCCATTGTTTTACCCTGACTAGCAGTGTGTTAGTTTCTCTCCCAGTTTTCTGCTTTCAAGAACTAGGCTCTGTAATAGGCCAGGAGGTTAGAATATCTGAGCATTAAATGGATTTATGCAACTTTGACACAGCCAGAATCACTGCTGCTCAGCTCTGTCATTGTTACTATAATAACTTAATTATTAGATTTCCGTTTGCTACTGTGTTGTTGTTGTAGGCACTGTATAAACATACAAAACCCGATGATGGCCTCTGCCCTGGAGCTCTTGCAGTCTTGCCTACACGAGACAGCAGACTGTTGCAATGAATGAATATTGTTGGACAATTAAAAGTATAAAGCAACAATTGGGTTTTAGCCTCAGGTCCTCATAGTCTCAGGTGCCAGTCTTGGGGTTATGTTCAGGGTTGCCTTCTCAGGATGCAGTGGGTCAGAGCTACTTGTGTATCATTTGTACAAGTGTTTGTATGTGGGTTTGTGTTTAGACAATGTAAAACATAGTTTTAGTCCAGAGCTTGAAAAAGACAAGAGGGCCAAGATAACTGGTGGGGACTGCCCTGTGCCAGATAGAGCTTGAATGGCTGCTAACAAAAGCCACTGATGGATAGTTGATGGTTTTCATTGCCCTGACCCTGTTTCATTACATAATCTAGGACAAATTATCACAGTATCATCCCCATGATATCTCTGGCTTCCTCTGCTGGCTTCCCCTGGTTAGTCTGACCATCATAGTTTAGTTCATAGAGATGCTGGGAAAAGGAGACTCTTGCAGATGTTTCCATGAGTTATACACATACAGAAGTATTCACATTGAACTGGTCAACAGCTACTATGAAGAGTGATTTTAGTTCTGGGAGGTTACTAGTTATGCAGGAACTCCAGAAACATGATGTACAGATTAGTCACACTGGGCAGATAGTAAACTCAACAAAAACCACTCTAAGTCAATAGTTGTGGCAAGTTGTTGGCAAATATTCCAGATAAGTAAGGTTTTCCAGGAAGTATTGCAAGTATTCTGGTGTATATTGTGTTTGCATAAATCATCAGATAAGGCTATGTTACACTGTTAAAATTATGATTGGAAGTATCTGTTTCTGGTTATTGGGGGTTTTTAACAATGGTTTTGACTTGAAGGGCTTGAAATTTTAATAATTTTACTAAATGTGTTTAGGCAATGTGACTTTTAGTTGTTAAGGCTGCAGTGCTAAGTCATAGCACAAAGGCAGGTACGGTGGTATTGGTTATTAGTAGGATGTATTCAAGCCAGGCAGGAGGAGGTGAGGATCCTGCCTGAGCTCAAGAAGAGCCAGGAAGGATTGCCCCGCAGGGAGGCAGGATTCTGCCATCAGCTGCTTCCAATGAGCAGCTGCTCAGCTCCTGCCTCTGGGCTCTGACTTCCTGCAGCTGATGGGTGGTGCTTTGCTTCCGTGTGAAACTGCAGTCCCTGTGAGGTCCGTCCAGGCATTTCATGTGCAGCTGTCTGACTGAAAAAGAGAGGGATGGCATAGCAGTGTTGCAAAGGGGGAAAGAAGAAGGGGAATGTGCCTCTGCATATCACTTTGCTTTAGGCAGTGCTGCAAGAGGTGACTATCCCATGCTCCCTAAAGGAATAGGGAAATCTGCATAGAATGCCTTTAAGACAAGGTCTGCTTGGCTGGGGAGGTTTGTAGGTATCTTGGTATAACAAAGAAGTGCAGCTCTCCAGCACAGGCTGAGCCCCAGGCAAAGCTCCAGACAGGAGCGTGTTCCTGTTTGACGTGGTGTGACTTGCTTTTAGAGATGTGGGGAACCACAAGCTGCATGGGCACTTGCTTCCTTCATGGTACCTGATGTGCTCTGTGTGACACCAGTGAACAGGATTAATCATTTACATGTATGTCACTACCTCAAGGCACTAAAATCTGATGAGAAATTGCTCTGATGCTTTTGTTAGTACCAGTGCTGGAGTCTGACGTGTCATGGTTTTATGAACTGGCCTCTTATTTTCATGACTTCTTGAAAAATCAGTTTTTCTTCCCTTATTTGCTTTGTTTTATTGCTGATGAAAGTATGGTCTGTTCAAATGCATCATCCTACACTGCCATCCAGTGATTTTGGCTGTTCTTGATTTCAACAGACTTCGCAGAAGACATTCTTTGTATCACTGGAGTTTGCAGGATCTGACTTGTCTTCATCCCTATGTAACTAATAACTCTTTAATAAATAAGGTTCTACCCAAGTAAGCATATAGAATCCCATCACGTTTGGAGTGTGTGTTCCTGCTCTCTGGTTTTGAGATACCAGCAAGAAACAGGGTTTATTGGTACTTTATTTAACAGACAAAAGAAACAAGCCATAGCACCAATCTCTGATTTAACTTAGCCATAAAAGTCAACATTTGTGGGTTTTGCATTTGTTGTGTGGAGTTGAAAACAATCACAGAAGTACTTTTTTCCAACTTTAGAGATCTTTCCTGACACATCAGCCTTTTTGTCTTAACAGACTTTTTTTTGTGATCTAGCTGCTTTCATGTTATTTTCATAAGCCCTCTTTGCTGACCCTAAATTTTTTGATATATTCAGCTCTTGAAGTACTAGTTATTATTTCCCATTTTGTTTTGGCTTCTCTGATGTTGTTTTCTTATTGATGGTCCTTCAGACTTCTATCCAGTGGCTTTTTATGAACCTTCTCTCTTTCTGAAGGTCCTTCAGAAATGATGTATTATATGTTGTGAGATTTTATGTAATTAGGAATCTTTGCCTGTCCAGAGGTTTCTGTCTCCATGGGACAAATTTTTGGCTGCGTTTTGCAGGAATGTCATGGATAAGGAGATAGTCAAGAATCTTGAATGTTTGTGCAGCAGTTGCAGGCTTTGGCAGGGAAAACATGAAAGATGAGTACCATGGCAAAGGAGTGTGTGTGTGTGAAAGCAGGCAGTGAGCCTTTTCTTTTCTTGAGTTGTACATAACAGTATTTTTAGTTGAAATCAGGGCAGTAGCAAGTGAATTTATACATGGCATGGGAAAAACGGCAGAACTGGGACCATAATTTTGACAGTAAAGGGCTTGAAAAAACCAGCACTGAGCCAAACAACCCCTAATGGCCACATCAGGTGAGCCTGTGCAGGAGAGATCAGCTTCTCAGAAAACCTAATTGGTCCAGGCAGAATGCCATCCTAACACAGCTGTATTGCTTCTAATTCCTCACTACTGCTGAGCAAGCTTAGCCAGAATTATCTGCCTGGCTCTATGTGGCAGAGATTCATCCTCCTCGCTTCCCACTGCTTTGGTTACTGCTCCTTTCAGGAAGAGATGAAATGAGTGTGGCTTTGTGCCAGCACAGGTTGCTGGGACATCCCTACAGCTCTGCATTGCTGAGCCACCCCTCTTTGTGAGCTTGGTGACAATGACAGCCATCAGCAGAGCCTTGGGACTGCAGCATGTCTTTGGGAACACTGCTGCTAATACTCAGCACATACCAGTTTGCTAAGAAGGTGAGACTTGGGCTCTGAAAACTTGGGTGGGGTCTCAAGAAACACCCTAGCAAATAAATGGTTAACCAATAAGGCAGAGCATAGAAATAGAATGGAGGAGTGTAATTATCATGGGATAAGCAAATGATTAGAGTGTTATGATGCTCTAAGTATAGCCCTAGAGTCAGGTGCTTAATTATTAATATTATTATTCATGGATGGTCTTTATGATGTGGGAATGAATATTTCTGGCACTGGAAGGAGATGTAAGACACCAGTTTAATATGCCAAGCAGAGCTTATGAGAGAGTGGTGTGCTTCATATAAATTAAATCTACCCGTTAGCCACGTGTTTTCCACTGGGGATGGATTCTTCATCTCCTTGCCTCCTAAAGCTGCTCGTAAAACGTGAAATTAAAAAAAAAAAAATCTCCTTTTAATATTTTTGTAAGTAAATCAAAATGTTCAAAATGGAGCAGAAATGTGAGGGAAGATGTAGATGGCAGCTTTGGGCTCAGGAGAGGAAGGGCTGAGAGCCTGGTCTTGGTGATGAGTCCAGGACTGTTTTTCAGGTAGTGCTGGCTGCATTCTCCTTTCATCTAGGTACCTATAACCTCACAAATCCATGGCACATGTGTGGTTAGGAGCAAATGGTGGAACAGACTCTAAACAGCACTGATACCGCTTTTGTGCTGACATAAGCATCAGCTGCAGCATCTCCAAGTCCAGGCACACTCATCTTTGTTTTGGGACTGTTGTCAAATCGGATGTTTTGGTGTCTTTATGTTGCAATCCTGTGCCAAACTCCTTCATTGCACACCTTGTTTGTCTGGGACTCAGCGGTTCATGGCGGTGATTTGGCTGCTCTGTCTGTGGGCTGCTTTGGAGGCCTCTGAGTAAAGTTCTGGATTAATAGTTATTTGTGCAATAGAATAGACTGGATTCAAATGGACATTTTAAACACATGCAGGAAAAACAGTAAATGATATTGCTGTAGTCAAATAAAGGGAAAATGTTGCTTTGCTTGGCCTCCAGTCACTGGGGGCCAGTGTCAGCTTTTGCAGACTCTAGGTTCAAGCATTAGCTGTTATTAGAGCAAGTTGTGGCACTAGGCAAATAGTACAGAATTTAGCAGAGAGAGAAAAAGTTGAATATAAAGTGTTATAGGGAATGGAGGCTGTGTGCATGCTGAGCATGCTGCCACCCTTCTAAATTATTTCTTCCCTGTCAGTATCTGGCTTTTTGGTAGTGTGGCTGTAGAAACTATATTCATCTTTCATTCCAGTCCTAAAACGGACTCTTGCAAAGTGCCTCTGTGTGTGGTAGGGCAGAAGAAGAGTGGGCAAGATACTGTCTTCTTTCCCTCTCTCTTTTCTTTTTTTTTTCTTTTTTTTTCTTTTTTCCTTTATTACAATCCTGCCTTTTTGATCTTGCTTCCTGCAATATTATGAGGACTGGAATGGATTGCTATGGCAACTGGCCAACCAGGCCTGCATACTAAAGGAAGACACCTCCATGAGGGCTCACAGGGGAAGGAGATAAAAGTGTAAATGATGCAAACAAACAGAAGAAACTCCAAACAACAGCAGTAGCACCATGTGGATGTGTTATACTGTGAGATGGGATGGATGAACATAAGGAATAAAGCACAGTATTGCTGGCCAGCCTCAGAGCCAGAGCATTTTGTCCTGCACCAGCAGGATAGAAAACTCATTCTTCTGCTCCCCCATCTCTGCAGCCCTCAGCACAAGCAGATATCCAGCAGCCATGACTGCCTGTAAATATAGGTGGACTGCTAATTTGCAGGGACATGGGGAGATGGCTGTGTGAAATTGGGGATGCAAATGTTCAATTATTGCAGCTTGACAGTGATAAATGGAGAGGGGAAGAGGGGCTGCATGGCTGGATTCATCCTCTGGGTGCTTCTGTTCTGGTTGGTCTGAGCTGCATCCCTGTGCCGCTGGCTCTGGGGAGTGCTGGGCAGAAGAAGGGAGCATAACAGAAGGAAAATGCCTGTCTGGCATGGGGCAGGGCCAAGCTGGCAATAGGGTAGGTCTTTTCTGTTCAGTAAAACAGAGCAGAGATGGTTCCAAAATATCTGGCAGAGGAGGCAAGGAGGTGGGGAGGATGTATAAATTTTCCCCGGCATACTTGGCTTTATCTCCACCTTCATCTCTGCTATATTGGATGTCCCTCCAGACACAAGCCCATATGGCATTTCCCCCTCCCCACAACTGGAAGGAGCTGGCCTTTTTGCCAGAGAAAGAGGAGGGGAGTGTATGGGGGGAGGTTGGTTCTGCTGTTAGAGCCAGATGGCCCTGAAGAGCTCGCTCTACACTACCCTCTGCCTCAGACCCTTTCAGCTCCTTTATCTCTGCTTTTCTGCTCCCAGAAAATGGGCAATATCTGGTTTATCGAGGACCACTTGAACCTGGAACTGCCATTGAAAACACATGGGTACTTCTGTGTTGTGGGTCTGTGGGATGAACTGGGTGAGCCCAGATATACCGCGTACAGAGGAATCTCATGGCTGTGTGTATCTAGCTGTAGTCCCAGGCCGAGGCCTCTTGGAGCTTGGCACAGAGGGTAGGACAGCCAGTGCCCTCGAACTCTAGGAGTCTTTCTCAATTTGTCTGTCTTCACTATCTGTGCTTTACTGTGCACAGACTCCCATGGATTACATTGGTAGAAAAGCAATGAGAATTTTGCCCTTCACCCAGAAGAGACATCACTGTGTTAAACCAACACATTTTTATAGGCAGGTCAAGGTGCTCAATCACCAGGCAGCATCTTAAAATCAAGTGTAGAGATACAAACCTGATAAAGGAACAAGTTTCTATGGAGTGGAAGAGGTGAAAGTGGATGCTGGAGGAGGCAGACCTTCTCTGCCATGAAACACAGCTATCTGTATAAATTAATGAACCCTGCTGGTCCTCCCACCATCAGGTAACCAGGTACTCTTTTACATGGGTATGAGAACACTTTGAATATTTGCAGAAATACATCAGAGGAGTGGCACGTAGGGGCTAAAGCAGGTGATGGGGTCAGCCCCCTTGTCTGTGTCAGAGGTGATATTGGTAACACTGTGATAGCAGGAAACATCTCAAATACATGGATTAGGAACCTGCTAAATAAATTACATAAATTTAGAACTGGAGTTTCTAACAGTTTCTAACGTGTATTGAGGAGGGCAGACCTGTAACAAGTGTTCTGAATTAACCTTAGTGCTGCACACAAGCCCCTTTCAGTGTGGTAGCTATGTAAAACACTAGATTAGTCTCTGAACCTCTGCAGAGGTGGGGAATGCTGATCCCAAGGCTTGAGGAACTCTGAGGAACTCTGCGGGAGTCAGGCTTTGATGGCCAACATCATGTTCCCATGAAATTCTGCATCCTTCCAGAAGTGGGCTTCAACTCTGTGGCCCCTCTACAATATACTTTCAGTTGACTTTTCTTTGCTATTTTCAATATGTTATTCCTTTCGTGAGGCTGTACCAGGCTCCCTGTGGTTGGTAATTAAACATGCTGGAAATTCTTGTGCTTTCATTTTTGACCAGACCCTAGGCTGGCTGGCACAAGGGGATAAGGTTTGCTGACTTTGGTGTAGGAGGCCTTGAGTTCAGATTCTCATCCCTTTCTCAGCACTTTTCTCTTTTTAAAGAAAACAATAAGAAGAGAGATGTGCTCAGAAAGCACTTGACAAGTACAAAAATACTGGAAATGGGATGTTTGCTGCAAAAAATGGGATGAAGTTAGAACAGGCTGAGCCTTGAAATGGGCCAAGTCAAATAAACAGCAAGTCCTGATAACTTGGCCCTTTTTTTCCAAGGTTTGTACACCCACATGGGATCTCAAAAGGGTGAGCCAATGTAACCCTAATTGTATCTTATTTATCTTGGCTGTTTAAACAGCTCACCATGCTGTAACTTGGCCCCTTCCACAGCGATTGCATCTTTATACAGTTGACCTTTTCTTCCCCCTCCAGTTTTCTGTATGTGCTACAAGTTTTCATGTCAGATATAATTATCTGAACCCCTGTAGGCTGTGAGGATAAGGTTTCAGCCATTTTTGGCAATGGGGTTCTTTCCCAGGGCTGCAGATGGGTTAGGTGAACCAGATGTACTCAGATAAGTTTGTTGCAATTTCTTTCTGGTTTTTGAATTGTGCTTCAAAGGATGGCCTCTGCGCTTAGGGGTTAGTTGCCTTTTAAATTGTAACTTATATTTTTGCCTTTTTGATGAGGGTACTTTTCATTTCATTGAAACATGGCTTAAACTAGGATATTCTTGTAGATTCCTTTCTAGAACTTGGGATGTGATAGTTGCATGTGTTTGCTGACATGGACTGTGGATGAAAAAGAAAATATTAAAATATTTTGGAAATCAGAGGCAGCTCTGCTCCTGCTGTACTGTATTGCCTGCTGCAAGCTCTGTGTAAGGGGACCTAGTTTACTTGAGAGATAAAGACACTGCCTGGGTGTCAGAGCTGTGTGTGTTTCACTGCACAGCCAGCCTTTTGCCTTCCCCTGGGCCCCCACTACCACCCAGCCACTCCTGCAGCTGCATCTTAGGCTGATTCCTACAGATTACTGGTGGGCTGGAAAGTAGGCAGATTGGTGAGCTGGTTAATTAATTCTGTTTAATATTATTATTTATACTGAGAGACTACAAAGAGTTGTCAGAGGTCATGCTGTGTCATTCACTAGGCTCTAGAAAAGCACATGAGCAGAACTTTGATTTGGTTTCTATCTCACTAGACCAGGGTAGGGATGAAGGGCATGTTGGGACCTCGATTTTGCAAAGAGGGAATAGGGGAGATGGAAAGTAAGCAATTTGGTCAAGGCTATGCAGAGACTCTGGCTGAGCCAGGAAGTAATACCAGCTTTTCCCTACCCCTGTGCAGGCTATCCTTGGCCCTCATTGAAGCTTTAACTTTTAAAATTTCTCTATCTTGGTATTACCATCCTCTATTCTCTACCCATGTCCTCACTTTTCCTGTCTCTTGCTGTCTCACCCCATCTCCTTTGACTCAGAGTCACAATACTGATATTTGCTGGAAACAGCACAAAATGCGTTTCAAGTGATAGCTCTGTTCAGCTGCACCATTGATAAGGGATGGAAGGGAAGTGAAAGAGCTCACTGGCTCTTTGTGTCAGTGAGTTGGTGGGGTTGTTTCTCCTCTCTGTAGATGCCATGCAGAGCACCTCCTGACTTCTGTTAGAGCCCTGCTCCCTGGCAGGGCCATGGGCCATGTGATGAACTCGGCTGAGCCCCAGCTGCTCTGACTAAAGGCCGTCAGAGCCCCATAGTGCTCAGACCCCTCAGGAATTGGCTGCAATTTTTTTTTTTAATTTCATGTTTTTGTCTGTTTGGGAGGTGACCAGTGGCACTTAATGTGGGTCAAGCCTGGCAAACTGATCTCCATGGCAACCCTTAATGAATGCCATTGGCTCAGTGGTTCCATCCCTGCATCTCATTAAATTTCAATGACTTTCATGGGGCTCGGACATGTAATTAATATCAAACACATGGTATTCAGCAGGATAAGGTTTAACAGCAGGCAACTTGTGCAGGAGCAGGAGAGTGATGTGGGGGGAGAATGTTTGGGCTCTGTCCCCAAACATGACAGGAACAGACAGCCCGTGAAAAAGAAGTGAAAGGCAGAGCCTGGCGGTTGCTGCTCATGGCCCAGCAGAGGCACTGATGGGCTCTTTAGCCTGTCTGCTGTGGTGGAGATTGGGAGGCAGTTCTGTGATCAGAGCTCATGCCAGCTCTCACATTTGAGAGTGGCTCTCAGTTGCTGTGTGACCAGTGGCCATCTTGCTGAAGGCAATATAGAACCATTGTAGAAAATGGGGTCATATGTGGTGGCTAAAGGAAACTCCTCAAAGGCCAGGGAGGTCAGAGGAAGCAGCACAAGGCAAGAAGACAACTGCAGTTGTGTTTCTTGGTTTTCTCTTCACTGTGTACTGGTACAGCCTCTGTGGCACATCTCAAACTCTCCCCATCCCCAGCAGAGCAGCATTACAGAATAGCTTCCAAAACCATCACAAGGAGCTGCCACAAGCTGGGAAAAATCTTGTGCTTATCATTAGGGTTGGGTGAATCACACAATTCTCTTCAAAAGCAAACAAGAGAAATTTGAGCAGGAGATGCAGCAGTAGGAGCAGCAACCACATTGTTTGCACAGAGACCACCTGAGCTTTTCCCCATCCAACTGCACAGCAGGGCCAGGGGAGGCTTGCTCTCAAGGGGAAGGGACAGATGCCAAAATACAGGGAGGAGTGGTGAGGGTGTTTTGTTGTTTCCAAAATGAATTTGAATTTCTTAGGGTTTGCCTGCCTCTAGTGAAGATCTCAGTCATTTCAGTTGTATTAAAGTCTTTCAGCATCTTATCTTACATGGATTAATGTTACCAGACATGAAATGAAATGAAAAGGTGGGGGGAATGGAGGAAATAACTTCAGCTAATTACTAATATGCAAAGTGAGTAACAAGATGAAGAAATAATGTGCTATCAGATACAATCCTGGGGTTTTTAAAACAAATTATTTCATCTTCAACTGCATTGCTGCTATTCCCCAAGGAATAATATACAATTCCCACAAGGATATGAGGGTATAATTCAGTGGCAGCTCTGGTGAAGTTATATTCAGTTTAATGAATGTCGGTGGGAAGCTAAGATTGAATTATTGCCCGAGTGCTCTGTCAGATTGCCTCATGTTGTTATGCAGGATATAAAGAAAATTATTATTGACAATACTAAGGAGATTCATTTTGTCTGAGTGAAGGAGGCAAAGGAGGTGTATTGAATCTGTGACGTAGTGGGAGAAGGTTAATCATGACTAATGTGGGATGGGGAGATCGATCACACGTGGATCACACAGATGGATATTTAATGTGTATGTGACATGGCAGTGGAAGTTTTACTGGCCACGATGTGTGGAAGAGACAGAGTTGGAGGCAATAACAGTAACTTACTGTGTGACAAATAAATAACAGTGTGGGAAGGATGGTATTCAAAGATCCTTGTGGTCACTAGAATGTGTAGCAGTAGGGTAAGAGTGCGTGAGATCTCCGGTAGTGTTTGTGTAAATTCAAGGCATCCTTCTGCGTTAGCGAAGGAAAGCCAGGAGAGCCTTTGCCAGCTTGCAAATGGCAGTCGGCGATTTAGGCGGGCGTCGCTCGCCCTTTGTGGCCATGCGGTGGCAGCATCTTGATGCGCGAAACGAGCATCTCCAGCGCCCGCGCTCCCGGGGGCTCAGAGGTACCGCGGAGCGCTGGGAGCTCAGACTCACCGCCCATCGCACCAAGAGACACAGCGCCCACCTTCCCGCTTACAACGTGCTTCTGGCCTCAGGTTGTGCCAGGAGAAGTTTCGATTGCACATCAGGAAGAGATTCTTCACTGAAAGGGTTGTGAAGCACTGGTACAGGCTTCCCAGAGCAGTGGTGGAATCACTGTTCCCAGAGATTCCCCTTAAAAGATGTGAAGATGTAGGACTTGGGAACGTGACTTAGTGGTGGACTTGGCAGAGCTGTGCTAATGGTTGGATTTAAAGATCTTTTCCAACCTAAATGGTTCTGTGCCTCTGTGGTGCTGCAAGTGATGTGTAGCAGAAATGCAAACTAAACTGGATGCTCCAGTCACACACTCTGGAGGGTTTGCTCACAGCTCGCTGGGAAATCCACTTGGGGACAGACCCATCCCTGAGCATTTTCATGGACAATCTGGACTTGAATCAGAAAAGAGAGATGTATGAGCAATGCTAAGTAATTATGTGCAAAACTATGCAGAATTGGCAAAACCAATTTTTGCTAAAACCAGATTTAATTATCTTTTAGGTCTCCATATCTGTCAAATTTAGTTGACATTAGCCAGTGATTTATAACTACTCAACAAAATGTCATGTATGATATCTTAATAAATATTAATAAATCACACAATTATTAATGGGGAGATGTGGACAAACATGTATTTAAACATACAGCAAGATTGTGTAAGATTTGTTTTCTCAGGAAACCAGCTGATAAGTAATGGATAGTTTGGAAAGAAGGAACTGAACATTCTCAAACTTCCAAGAAATGTTTGCGTAAAGCTAAACATTAGAAATGCTTCTTAAAAAAAAGAAAAAATATCAAATATCTTTCTTATCTTACCCTTCATACACAGGAAATTAATGATTTATTTTTTAGGTTTCCAGGTCACACAATTCTAATCAAGATTTCATTATACTCACTTAGAAGGCAGCAGTCATTGATTTGAAGAATTATTTGATTCATCAAACTTTCCATATTGAAAAATGTAACTTCTAATTTTGAGTACCATTAGGGTAAAGGGTTGTTTGCACCTGGAACACCGGACAAGGCCCATCTTCAGTATGGATTCGTGTTGGCACCTATCAGAAAGAAATGAATATTTTTAAATCTAGTGCAAACTATTATAAGCCAAGCAGCTGGCAGTCTTGTTTCAGCAAATTGCATTAGCCTGCAAAATGGAAGGAGATCCATCCAAAAATCCCTTTCACATTTTTTCTTGTTATCCACAAAAAAAAACTTCAAAAGCAGATTAAATTCAGTCTCCTTGGACCTGTCCACCACATTTCACTTTCATATTTTCTTAGAAAAAAACCCTACAAGAAAATATGGAGATGATTGTTTCATTTGCTCAACCTGTCACTCACTGTGTTTGATGTGCAGCTCACAGTGCAGCATTGCAGTCAGCATGTTTCCATTACAGACAGGACGAGTGCCCGGGCCACACCATCTACAGCTTCTCCAGTGCTGGTATTCTGAGAAACACAGGACATTGGATTGGTTTCCAGCTGCTCAGATGGCAGGACTGATAGGCAGAGAAATACATAAATAAACCCAAATTCTTTAATGGCCAAAACAAAAGATATTTTCATAAATCATAGAATACTTTGAGTTAGAGGAAAACATTGAATGTGGTTTTGTCCAGTCTTCTCCTCAAATTCCTCATCAGATATGTTTGAATTTTGATATCCTAGATCTCACTGCCACATTTCCATACTTCTTTTCCCCTGAACATTTACCAAAATCTCATGCTTAGCTTTCTTCTTTTCTTCTTTTTAAGTACAGCTCTGCTTAGAGAGTCTCACGTTCTTGACATTTCTCCTTATTGCATATAGTAAGATATTGTCTTCAAATGCAAAATATGAATCTATATTCAGAATCATAATCACAGGACAGGTCTGTGCTAAAATGGAGCTGAAGTTCAGGTTATATGTCAGTAATTTAAAGCACTGCAATATATATCAGCCCAGAAGTGTGCACTAACGTATCAAGGGAATTCAGAATTGAGATTAAACTTCAAAGGAACCCAAATAAAGAACAGAGAGTCAACCAAAAGTACCTAACTCCACCTTGCAGAGATACCCATTTGCTCCCATCACAGAGATCTGATCCAAGCTTCCAGCTGAGAGCTGAGTGTCTCTATTGCCTTGAACTTGGCTTTTACCTTGTTTCCCATTCAGAGGCTCAAAGGCTTGGCATGAGGGGAGTTGTGGTCTTTGAAACAGCTCAGGAGGTCTGGTTGCCACCTCTGCTTGCAGCTCCCTGCTGGGGACTCCAGCTGAGCTGCTGGTGGTGTGGAATGGAAAGCTGGAAGCCCAAGGTTTCCCAAGGCTCCTGCCCAGTAACTGTTCTGGCAATTGAAGCCTTGTCACTGAAGTACAGCTCCAGCCTTGTGTCTGGAAAGATGGGAAGGCCCTTTTGCTATGTGTGGATTTCTCTCTCTCTCATATTATCCAGTCAGTGTGTTTGGAGACTCTATGAATTAAATAGATTTATGTGTTTAATAATTAGTAGTTTTAAAGATTTACAGTGCCCTGCTGCTGGTTCTGTGACTCTACCTCCCCAGGAGGTTTAGAAAGTGAAAATTCATCAAGGAAAAGGAAAAAATGAGAAACTTTAAATCTTCCATTATTTGGAAAATAGGTTGTGGAGAAAATGCACATTCTCTGGATTCTCTGGTTGTGGACTAGGTGAGTGCATGCATATGTCTTGGGGTTGCACATTACACACATTTAGGGAAGATATAAAGATCTGGATATGTTTTTCTCCTCCCCCTTTGCTTTAAAAAACTGTTAGACAAGTCAAGGAGCATAACCAGAGGAAGCTTCAAAGCTGCTCTGCCACTGTTTGGTTGTGCAGTGACGATTTGATAGGAAAAATCAGCCTTCATTTATCAAGAAAAAAGGAGTGGGATTTACCAATAAGAAGATACAGCTATTTCTAATACAGCCTCACTGTGCAAAACCAATGCAGTTTTATTAGATAACAATACTAGAGGCATGAGGAACTTGGAATACAACTTACAGAAATTGGATTTGAATGTCTCATTTTCAAATGAGAGTTAGGTTTGGAAAGGAAAAGAAAACCATTCTGCATTACATATTTATTACAGTGAAAGTCTTAATGGATTTCACATTAATCCTGATTACCTACAAAAATTGGAGCTTCACAATTGAACTTGAGGAGAAGTAGTATGAAACTGGAAAATGTGTGATGCTTCTGAGAAGAATGTATATTGTGAAAGTTGAGACTCATACAGCAAAGAATTATGTTTCCAGAGTTTTCTTAGGTCCTGGGCATTTCTGGGGTCCCAGAAGGATGAACAGACATGTGGAGAACACCTAAGTTCCTGTCATAGAACAAGCACTAAAATCACAGGTGTAATGGGGTTGTATGGAAAGTCTGAGTAAAGTAGAAGTGCATTTCCCCTTCTGATAAAGGGAGATCTTCATTGTGCAGAACACAACAAAGCACTTTTTAGTTTGAAACCAACATCAGTGAGTGTAGAGGACAAGAACTGCCTGGTGAAATAGCAGAGCTCTGAGAGGCAAGCAAGCTTCCTGACATCTGAATGCTGAGCTCTGGGCACCTCCATACCCCAGCTCTGCAGCCTCCGTTGCTTCACCAGAAGTCTCTGTCTTCTTCCAAGCCCTGACCTGAGCAGTTCCAGTGGCCTTGATAGGACCTGAGCTGTCTGACCTGGTTTGCACACTGCAGATTTACTACCAAGCTTGTACTGCCATTAAGGAGCCCATAGAAAAGAAGTTTATCTTCAGATTTGGCAACACAGAGAGGTAGATAATATTTGAACAAAGTTGCCAAAATGCCCTCAGCAAATTGCAGCTTTTGAAGCACTAAGCTGCATTTTTTGCTTGTGATCTAATTTTAGGAATCCTTGTGCAAAAATCCCTTTGTAAATTACCTTGCAACCTTAGGCTGCTAATTCAGATCTGATCAGCATGGTAAGGCAGGCTCCCAAATTTTGTTTCATGAACAGCTGTCTGAAGGACAGGATAACGAACAGCCTCCAAAGCAGGTCCTTTTTGTGGAGGGCTGTTCCTAAACGTGGAGTAAACTACTCTCAAAATTTGCTCTCCTACTGCAGTAGTAGCAACTGGGTCTTTCACTCAGATAACCAACTCAAAGGAATCTGACACTACTGTACTGCTAGTACCTGACCTAGTCTGCATAATTCCTGAGTGACAAACCTAATTCCTGAGGGACAAGTCTAACTCCTGAGTGACAAGTCTAACTCCTGAGTGACAAGCCTTCCCACTCCACCAGCCTCTTGTGTGTAACTGCAGGGCTGTGCAGGACTGCAGAGTCCCTTTCTCTCTTCCACCACCATGCAAGTGTCAGTGCCCTGTTGACATGTGAGCTGAACCCCTTCTTGCATGTGGTGCATTTTAGCAGCTTTAGGGAGTAAAACATCCCACTGCAGAGGGGTGGTCTGGTCTGAAATGGCCATTTGCTAAGCTGTGTGTGCAATTCACAGGAAAGAACAGGAAAGGGGCATATGGGGAAGAGAGGGATTTCAGTTATTGGGGGGGATGGTATGCATACATGTGGCAGTGAAGATGGATGTGTGCACTAATGTGCTTGAAAGTCTTCATTGTTTCTGTTTGAATATTTTTATTTATTATGCTGGAGCTAAGCATTTGCTTTCTCCTGCTGCTGTTAACTCTATTTTTTGTGCTTGCTCATAACAGTAAACATACTTGTCCATGTAGATAGTACATATATATGTTTGTGTACCTACAGCTTTCCAGGGACAAATGAGGACAAAGGTCTTGTCAGTATCCTACATAGTGCTTGCTGCAGTTGTTTTCTTTTGGATTTTTTCTCTAAATAGAAAAAAATGTTGGATTATTTTTTTTCACTGTGATTAGTGCTTATTGGCCAAAGATGTCTCAGCCCTCTGTAATCTGTCCTGCTCATAGCAGATGTTCAGGAGAGTGGAGTGGCAGATGCACCATTGCCACCATTGCCAGAGTGCTGCAGTCTCTGTCCCTGCCCTGGCTCCAAAATAAGTAGTGGACAGATGGATTTTGATTTCCAAAAGCACTCTGTTCCTTAAAATGCTGGAGCAGAGGAGAGGAGATGCTTACTGGCATGTCAATACTTAGGAAAAGCAGATTTTTTGAGTCATCTGCTGTGTTTGCATTTTCATGCCCTTTTCGACTTCAGCCTGGAGGTGCTGTATCTGTTTCAGGCTTTTGGCACCTTGGTAAGCCAAGGGTGGCTTGGATCAGCCCTCACAGTGACCATGTCCCACTTGAGTGCCTATTGTCCTTTAGAACAGAACCTTTGGAGCAGGAGCAGGAGTTCGTGTTTCTTCAGATGTGACTGTCTGGCTGGCTGGCTGGCTGGCTGGCTCAGCTGTGTGTGATGTGTACAGGACCCAATCTCAATAAGATTTGGGTCAAAATTTGACTCTGTTGAAATCAGTGGGTGTACTTTATTTGAGTTAATTTCTTAAACTCATCTCTGCCAAATGCTGAAGATTTATAATAGTCTTTCAGAATATTCTTAATGCATTTGCAACACACTTCTGATAGGACTGCTGGTTTATTATTGACTGTCTATGGTCAGTAAAATTATTCTACTTTTAAGATAATAAAATGCTATGATTTATTACTTTTAAATTTTGAATATTTTTAAATTGATTCAATTAAAATGGGAGAGTCACAGTATTTGCATTATTGTGATGCTAGGTATGCATCTAGATCTAATGCTAGGTATGCTTAAAAGCATGTGGCTGCATTTAAACTTTTCTACAGATGAAATGGAACTTCATTCTTTCAAATAGGGATATGTAAAGAATATAACAGACAATAACATCCCCTTGTAAGAATGGAGCTCTGGTATGATTTTCAGCAGGCTGTGCTCACTGAGAACCAAGGCAGTTGCTGTTTATGCAGAAAGTTCATTCATGGAAACGCACAATGAATAGGAAAGGAGAGAAACAGTGAGAGACTGACTCTTAGGTGATGCTGAATGAGTTTCTGCATCTTCTGCTGATCTGAGAGCCTGGGATCTCTGGCACTTGCCATTCACACCACCGTCTTGTGTGGCGACCTGGTGACTTCATGCTGGAAAAGAGCACTCAGAGGATTTTAAAGGTCTTTCTTGGCTTCCCCAACCTTTCTTTGGTGGCTTTGCTTAGAAAAACATAGGTATACCTGAGGACGATCAGCTGCTATGTATCTGCACATGTTAGTCTTCTATCACTCCAAAGGGAGAATTGCATGCCAGCAGTTCACTGAATTCTTCTGTCGGGCAGTTGTGACAGTGTTAAAAGTAGGTCATTTGAATGCATTGCTGATAACGGTAATGGATTCACACATCAGCTGCCTGCTCCATACACATGTAACCCCTGCCCAATGTGACCTCCACAGTGGGTCACTCCCAGGCACTGGAATGTGCCATTTTGCTAATGCATATGCAGAGTTTGCATTTCAAACTAAGGAGAGCTGAGTGCTTAAAAAATGCCAACAATCACTGTTCTCCGAAAAAAGTGTCTCGGGTCTGAGTCTCTGCATGTCTGGGTTGTATGAAGTGATGGCAGAATGAACACTTGCTTTAAGAGATACAAGTTGCTGGCAGTATGTTTTATTAAAAAACAAACAAACAAACAAAAAGCTCCACCCCAGAAACAAAATAACCCTCTAGCTCTTTCTGGAGTGCACCAGAGGATGCACATTCAGTAATGTCTGTGGGCTGCTCGGAGTCTGCAGCACCCTGTGCAGCGCCCGTTCTGCCTCCCCGCTGCTGCAGCGTGCGCCGCTGACCTGGGCAGTGCGGCTCACAGCGACCCAGCCCCTGCTCCGTGCGAGACCTGACTCGGCTGCTTCGTGCCCAGAAGCTGCAGGCTCTCCAATCGACATCTCTGCATCGCCTTGCGCCAAGAGTTGCTCCTTCCTGGAGACTGAAATCTTAAATACTATATGTACTTCATTCTGCTGTCCTCCAAACAGCTTAAAGCGATGGCAACAACCGAAAGCAGCCAGGAGCCGTGGGTTTCATTTGCATGTCTTGCTGTGGCTGCTGCTAAGCCCCTGGAAGCAGCAGTAAAGCCTCTGCTGTCCGCAGAGCAGCTCCTCAACCAGCAGCACAGAGTTAGGGAGCAGCTGCAGTCAGGCTCGCAGATCAGAAAGGCAGTGGCAGAGTCTGGGCTAGGGAATAAGCATCACCGATCGAGCAGAACAAGGGCTGTGAGCAGAGAGGAACGGAGACATTTCTGGCCGCTGTAACCAGCCTCTGGTGAAGCAGTTTTAGTTCCCGTGGAGAAGGTAGCTCACTTGTGAAGCAAAATCCATAACCTCTACTTGATCTCACCTAAGACAGCCACAAGAATTTTGTACTTGCTATCCAAAGTGACAATAACTATGGAGACATTGAGGAAATAGTTTGCTGTTAAACTGGAACATGCAAAACAAAACAAAAGCAAGTCTAATCTCAGAACCTACTCATTCTGTAAAAGACCAGGGCTGGGGTACGTGTACTTTGAAGTGCAATTTAGGAAAATTAAAAATTGAGCTAAAAAACCTACCAAAATATAATGGGGGCACAAAACGTTGAGTTAACTGTTTGCTAACTGACTGTGCCAAGAACAGAAGAGAGGATTACTCAGACTGGAGAGTATCTCAGTAGCAGTGCTGGACAGTACAAAATCTTACTTGATAAGTAAAAGTAGCTTGGTTAAGGTCACACACAGCCTTTGCCTTCTCCCCTAGATCTGCTACAATCAAGAATCATACGTGTCTTATTGCTACTTAAAACTCCTGTATTGTTGGATTTGCTTTTCTTGTCTAAAGATTCAGGAATGGCTGATGAGACCAAAACCTGCAGCTCTAGAGAGAATGTATCTGAAGAGTCAGCAGTGATAGGGTACTGCAGGCTGGTTCTGTGCATGCCTGTGGTAGGAGGTTAGCTTTTCCAGCACAGCATAATGCAGCAAGTTGATGGAAAGCTGAGTGTGATGCAGCCTCGGCTAATTGGAGCACTCCTGGGAGGATGTGAATTGCAGTTTCCATAATGAGTAGAGAGAAAAGATAGTTTACATCCCCTAATGTAACAGCATCAGGACAAGATTAATAGCAGAACCAGAGCAGTGGTGTCTATCAAACACTTCATTATTAAAGGAACTGGGTTTCACTAATGGTATTGTGCTGGTGATGGGTGCTGTGAGTCAGTGGGCAAAATCCCTTCCCCGTGTCTCCCCTAACTTTCTTATCACCAAAGCCTAAGATTATAATGGACACAGGAACACAGAGATTTTTCTGTTAGGCAATGCAATTAAATTGTGGTTTACCTTCCAAACTACACTGGAAATGGAGTAGTCTAAATGCACAATTGTCCGCGGATCTTTTCATTCTGCTGCTGCTTTATAAAAGGTCATATCAGGAATGTTAATGAAGAGTCATTAATTTGAGGTTGAGGAGGTAGACTGGATTTATATAAATAGACAATATTTCTTTCACGTTTTGAGCACACTATACAGTGGCAAAGTTCTCAGTGATATTAAACTGTACCTCAGCCTAGAAACTTGGGTCGCACAAATTTGGAAAACAGCCACCTTTGCTGGCAATTATTGACCTGGAATGGGATGGCAGGAAGTGTTACAAATCAGCTTGTACACCCTAGACTTGATTGGGAGGGGGAGGCTTTTGCTCGGAGAAGCACTGTAGGGTTAGAAACCAAAAGACATCACATTGCTGTCATTTCATATATTTATTAGAATACAAGCTATGGTGTTGTTTACATCTAGAGAGGGAAAAGACCTTTAAGTCCCCATTGCTCTGGATGAAATATATGCTTTTTTGCTGCTGGTTTTGAGGAAAATCACAATCAGCAACTTTTTATGATCTGTGCTGGCAAAAAGGCTGTGCATTTTTCAGATGCCCTGTTTGGGGGAGGTGCTTTTTTCAGACAAATACTGTTTGGGTTAGCACTAGATAAACGTCTCTAACCCCAGAGCGTGTTTGCTAAAACCTAATCCCAGACTGGTGAAATGAAGGTTTTAGTGCAACATCAGATCAGTTTTGTATGTTAATCTGAATCCCCTTCCTTTTTCGTATGTTAATCCTTCCCCTTTGCTGCACAGATTTGTGTGTTTGTTAGCACAGGCCCCTCAGGTCTCACAAGACACGTTGCTGACTGCTCAGACTCAAGACGCTCAGCGGTGCCTGAAAAAGATCTACCAGTTCTGGTGTTTGGTGTGGTGATAGCTCCAATAAACTTGGAGGCCCCAGTTTGCTCTCTCCAGTCCTGGTGTAGAGGCTTGGCATGCTCCAGCCTTGGCTTGGAATGGTGCAGAAGATGACTCTGAAGTGCAGTTATTATTTCTGCACAAATCCCTGTATTCAATATCCTGTCTTTACCCAGAAAATGCAATGGCAGTTGGATGTTCTGTCTGGTAACTGAGGGGGAAACTTTTAAAGTCAACATTACAAAAAGCCCTGAGTCTGCCATAAACAAATATAAGTGCAGTGATCTGAATAACTTTTCTCTGCAATTACCAGGATTTCACACCTGTGGAGGAAAGAAACTGAGAGTCTGGAGGTACTCTGGGCATGCAGACCTCCTATCCATTGGCACTCTTAACCACCTGCTTGGCCTGCTCTTCTGAGCTCATTTGCTTCTTACTGTGATTGCCCGGGTCATCTTGGAGTGCTTGTAAACAGAGCATGTTTCCTTCTCTCTCCCTCTCACTCTCTCTCTCTCTCTTTTTTTTTTTTTTTATTGGAATTACACACAGCTCAATATTTCTATCATTCAAGCACAATTAAAAGCACACACAAAAAGTTCATGAATAGTCTGCTTCTAATGGAGAGGCATACTTTCATAACAGCCACTTTTCAAAGATACTTTTAACAACGAGACAGAAGGATTTACGACATAAGTGTTTTAGTCATTAGAAAATTGGAATTGTTTCTTTGGAGAAAACAAACAGGCTCTGGGCTCTTCCTAAGAGCAGTATGAACTCAGCGGCTGGCAGCGAGTTAGCCCTCCTGCAGTATGAATTAATGATAAAACTGCTTTCGTTCAGAAGGGAATTTTATTGGGCAGGATGCCGGGTACCAACACAATGAGGTCTCCAGGCACCCCTCCCTCTAGGGGTCTTCAATTACACTTCGTAATGAGCACTGTTTCATTAGTGAGGAAAGCAAAAGTCTGCACTAATTAAAATTAAATTAGGACACACTCAAGTTGTGTCACACAGTGTGCTGAGATATTAATAAAAAGGAAGCTGCCTTGAACAAGCATGGACCAGAGGGTCAAGTGATAACAATTAAAATATTGGATATGATGTCAATGCTGAATTTTAGCATTCCAGTTTTGGCTTTGTGTATGGAAAGATGCTGTCTGGATTGGTTTCTGTAAGCTGGAAGAGGCCTTGCATCTACATCTGTCAACATAATGTCTGACAGAACATTTTCCTAAAGCTTGCATACTTGCCAGAGTATTTCACAAGAACACATGCGTGTGCACATGTGCCTGCAATCTGGTGTTCATGCATGCTGTTGAGCTGACGTGTGAAAATAAGATGTACATTCCACGTGAAAAGCCTGCATAGACTCCTGCTGACATGCAAAAGGTGTCTGCTTGAGCATTCGTGTAGCAAAGCAGAGCATCTGCACTGTTACATATGTATACCATGAGATGAGCTTACATTTTCTATGTATCCGTCTCACATGAAGGCGGTTTCTTCTGACTGGAACAACTGAGCTCCACTCCCAGTCCTTGGCTTCCTTCCTGGGAGCACTAATACTTCATTTACCTTAATGTGTGATGCTCTTGACAGGGATCCTCAGAGATTTTGTAGGTGAGCTTCCCTTTGGTTTAGAGCATAGCTGAGCTTTCTTGCTTGTACACTTTTTAAAATCTGCAGTTTTTACTTCTTTTGCTGTGCTGTGCCTTGGTGCCTTGTGCTGCTGCTCCTTGTCCCCAGAGTGTGGTGTGCTGCCAGGAGTGCAGCACAGGCACCCACACAGATCTCGCTCAGAGCCAGCGCAGGTCTGGCAGAGCTCAGCCACCCCAGCTCCAGCTCTCCAGCTGCATCCGTCTAAGCCTGTAGCTGATTGTTCAGACTAGTTGTTGCAAGCATTTTTGAGGAAAACTTACTGCCCAATTTAACTGTGTTCAATTAAGTTGGTTCCAAAGGCATTTGCCAAAATATTAAAATATATTTGACCTTCAAAACGGATTAAATAGGGATGATGTTCAGCAAGGCAAATTACAGTGAACATCTGTACATTTTGTGTTTAAATATCCACACGTGGATCTTGCTGAGCTGGTGAATGGATATAGAATATTCAGCACATACAGATTCTTATCTAGAAAAGAATTGTTCTTCTTAGTGAAAATATTCTTGTACATGAGTAAAATTGTGGCCAAGGCACCTCACACAGTTTGAATCTGTTTGCCTTGTCATAATTATTGATGTTTGCAATGGTACAGCAATAAATTTGCATGAGACTTCCTGGGTTGAAAATTGAAGCAGAAATAGATCCTGATGTACCTAATGTAATATCTATCCTTGGAGATTCAGGCACCTGACCACCAGCCCACCCAAATGTCCATGTCTGTATAACTATATATCAAAGGAGTAGGCCTCATCACTGGAACATGCATATTTTTGTGTTTTAAGTCCTCTTTCCTAAGTGTTAAGAGAGTTGGTTCCTTTAAACTTGCTGCTTGCTTATATATTTGCTGGGTGTTTCTGCGTGTTTCCCGTTGTGGTAACTACAAAGAAAACTCTCCATCCTGTGAGACTGTCCCTGTGCATCCAAAGTAAAACTCACAAACTATTCAAGACCCAGCTCTGAAAGCTGACTACTTCCATTTCCTTAATATGAATTTACAAGAGAGCTCATGAAGCCTGTAAATATGTGTTAAAATAAAAACATCCTTAATGTGTAACTGAATGCTCTGCCAGAACCATTCCACATGGGCTGTTAGTTGCTGTGAGGGCAGCAACCTGTGTTGTAATAATTTCTTAATGTCTGCCTTAATAAGGGCCCTGACTTCCCTAGGTCATTTATTTACAATTCTGTAGATGCTCTACCTTTTTAGTACAATCAAAACATGCACTGGTGTATGCTATTGGGATTTTGTTTCTTTTCTTGTTGTATTTGATTGTAATGACATACATTTATACTGCATTTTCCATCCAGGAATCAGAGAAACAGCTCAGATAAAAATCACCACCAACACAGAAGTAGAGCAGAGCATCTGATGAATACTGCACACATACCAGTTCAAAGAGTTTTAAGAGATGTTTAATCTCATGCCCTGCACAGAAAATCTGGGCTAACAATTGACAGCTATTGAAATTGAATGTTGGGTCAATTCTAACAGAGGCCTGATCATCTAGGGAAAGGTGCAAAGAGAAAAAGTAATCAAATCACCAAAAAGCATCCCTAAGCACTTCAGCTTTCCTAGATGCCTTCCACCCTATGAGACATGGTTCAGACTAGCTTGAGGCAGGACAGTCAGTGGCAAATGGATTTGCTCAGTGCTTCACACTATTATATGGCTCTTTTTAAAATCCGTGTATGCTCAGACTCAAGACTATGCTGAGTCCTGAGATGCAGACAACATCCTGGAGGGGGAGTGCACTCTTCCGGAGTACATTTCCAGTCAGTGCTATTCCTTGTCCTTTCAATCTGCACTCGGGAAAGGTACAAGCAGGCACGCTGGGGATGAGTGAGCAGGCAGCACACCAACATGCACACGCAGCACTATTATACTGCCATGCATTGTGCAGGCATTTTCTTGCTAGTTCCTCTTGCTTTTCACTTAACTTGCTGGAGATTGCAAAGGAACGTGCTTCTGTGTTTGCTTATATTGAATCACTGGATGATATGGATCTTTGTTACCTAAGCCTGCCTGGTCCCATTCAGGAGCAGAGAGGTTTCTTTTTGTTGTACAGAGGTACTCGCTTTTGCCTGCTGCAGCTCTTTCTTAGTGGTGAAGGGAGAGCGAGTGAGTGTGGGTGTGCATGTGTGTGTGAGCAAGCTTTACAAATCCCCTCATAGACACCCCTTTGGCAACCTCTTTTATGAAATTTTTATTAGTATGTTCAGCAATGTGCATGTCCTCAGGAATAACAAACAGCACAGAGAATATATAGCTGCTCAGATGGTCCAGGGGCTTCAGAAGGGAGGTGAACAATGCTACTTTAAATATTGCAGGATGGTTTACAACCCTGAGGGAGGAGGTGTGGGGGAGGAGGGGGGAAGAGCAGATGGGCACAGTGTCCATTTAAGGTGGTCTGGCACAGTTGGTCAGCAGCAATATGATTTATATTTGGAAGCTCCTTCCAGTCCCTGTTTTTGAGTTTGCATATGTGTCTGTCTCTGAAAACATTACCATGGATTTCAGGGGGTTCAGCAGCTAAGCTGTGCCACAGTGAGTACGTTTAAAAGATTGACAGAATGTTTCAGTGACCATTTTCTTCAGACAGACGGGTGTCTGACATGGCTGATGTGCCCTGTGTTAGGGGGCTGACACCGCAGGTACTGCTGTCCATCTCAGCTACAGTGAGCCAGTCTCAAGTCACAAAGATGTTACGAGGATCTGCTGAGCTCAAAACCTCTGTCAGGACCCGAAAAACATTCAGAAACATTACTGGCCATTATCCCAGGCACCAGACTGGCTCCAGGCTGTGCAACTTGGGGAATGAAAAAACTGTTATTTTGGGCTTTTGGCTCCAGGAACTTTGAAACCGCATGAGATCTTTGAATTGACTGAAGGTCCTGGTGTTAAAGTAATCCTTAACATACCCATACTCATATGCCTCATACTGCACGACTTAGTATGTGCAGTTTTCCCTCTGGGCAGTGGAAGCTGAGGGTGCTCTTTCATCAGGATTTGAGCTGGGAAGGTTATGTGGATTCTGGCAGACTTGGCTATAAAAGAAATCACCAGACTGTGCTGCTTTTATATCCCCAAATAATATTTGTGTGTTTCTTGCTCCTTTTTTAGTGCAGGACCGTTGAGGCTTGTGAGCATTGAGCTGTTTCTGTGGGAGAAAAGGCACCTGGTATCTACAGCAGTGTAATTATCTGTCTATAAATAGGGCCTAGTTCATCTGCTAAATTTCTTTGAATAGGATTGTTTTTATGCTTGCCAATTCTCCTCCCCAAGTGACCCATTAAATCATGTTAATCCCTTCACTCCAGTCTGTTCTTCTACTAAAATCCATGTCTTCCTGTAATTTGCTTCCTATAATCAGCCCATACACCTGTGAGGTGGGAAACGTTTAGCCTGGTGGTCAGCAAATTGAGTTTATAGATTAGCAACAGGTATGTGTTCATGCCTTCATTTTCACTCACGATGTTACCCCCTGAGAGACATACGGTTTTTTGCCCCAGTTTCCCCATCTAAAAATTTGTCTATTGCATTGCAAGGCTTAATGCAGTAACATCATCAAGACAGCTGATATAGAAAGGCTAAGGAAGAACATTTATACTCACATGAACTTTGATAATGCCAACAAAATTAGTCTCACTCCCTTGGTTTGCTACCAACAGTCGTATCAGTCTCCATCAAAAACTAAAACTGTGTGTAAGAGTTGTGGTTTATCTGTTTGCACTGGGATTATTCTGTTAATTGTCATGTCAGCATGGTGCAATATCATCTAAGAGCATTAAAGGTGAACTGTTTTCTTCTCTTTGGGATCTTCAGGCAGATGTTTTATGTATGGAGAGACAGGCAATGATCTTTAGTGGCATATAGAAGGAACAGGATTTGTATTTCCTTGAATGAAAGATGATAATACATTATCATGTATTCAGCTCATCATGGTGCCACAGGAACAGTATGAAAGAAATGGCATCATGCTGAACTGGGGCTGAAGTCTTTGGGGCAGGAACCATCACCCTTTAAATGTCTCCAGCATGGTAAGTGATGTGTCCCTGAGATTCTTAGGCATTCCATCAGAAAAATGTAATTATTGTCACCAAGGCCTGTGTGATAAGATTTGTAAAGAAAAGTCTGATTTTTTTTAAGGGTTATACATGTAAAATATTCAACAATTGACTGTCTGCTTCTTGGAAACACATTTTGGTCCTTATACCTTGACTTGCTTCAATTTTTTGAGGGTCCTGAGGCCCATGATAAGAAGGGCTTTATGAAAACCTTACTCATTTTTCTGATGTGTGGAGTACACAGACACGATTAATCCAATGGAGTTAAAGGATACAGCCAGGCATGTACAGTATCCATCCACTAGAGTAGTCAAAATGGGTGTGACCCAACAGGAGGCTGGAAAACCGCCTGACACACTTGGCAAGTGATGTAATTCTCCATTCTCAGGAGGAAATTCTTTATTGAACCCCTCTAGCAATGAACTTTTGGCCTGAAGCTGGAGTTAGGATTGCACAAGCTCAATAAATGTGTAATTATAAATACCAGAGACACATCAAGCCCCGCACCACCCCCCTACAAGTAGGACCTGTTTTAGAAGTTGGGAAGGAGCAGACATCCAGCCAGTAAACCCATTGCAGGAGGCAGCTGCTCTGACAGAGAGCAGCCTCTGCTCAGGGTGTGGGCCCTGCAGGAGATGGCTCCTGCCCAAGAAAGTGTCATCGGTCATCTTGGGCATTGTGGCAGCCAATCAAGCCAGCAAAGCCATCAAACATTCAGCCTCCTCCTCAGGTCTTACTGCTTTGAATTGGCTGCTTGACAAGTGTGTGGTAATTCTGCTTTTACCTGAAGTCATTGCCTAATTTAGAGTTTGTTTGCAGCTTTGCCATTTAGGAGCCAGAGATGGATGGGAAGCCCATGGCTATTGGGCTTCCTCTGATGTGGGAGATGGTATCAAGCAGAGGAGGAGAATCTCAGCTTTCATAAAACTTCAGTCTCCAATTGTGTTTTTTTTCTTCCTCTCTTCTTAATTTAGAATGACTGCAATATAACGCAGAGATAGAGAATCCACTTTGATGGTAGAAATATTACCTGCAGCATCTCAAAGCTCAGCACTGGAAGACCCAATCCTGCTCCTCTCACTCCAAAGGAAGGATGCAGAGCTCATGGTCCAATGACAGTTCCACACCTGTAATACAGTGCTTTGAGTGGAAAGCAGTGGCAGGGTCACTTACAAGGTGATTTCAGGGCAAACTGTGCTTACAATGTTCCAAGCTAAGTGTGTAGGTGCCCACCAGTTCCAGAATGAACACCCCAATTTTCAGTCTTATGACTCAAACCATTGGTGTTTCTCATATATCTGTGCTGAAGGGGTGAGGCTGGGATGGATGAAAGTTCTTTACATCTTCATTTCATCTATGACAGTGAGGAGTGGTAGAGGAAGAGTCATTGCTCTTCTTGCAAAGTTAGAGTTGTTGGTTTTGTGGGGTTACCCCAAACCATGTTAACTGTAGCTCTGCCTGCATATAAGGCTTTTTTGGAAACCTCTGCTGGTTTGCATGATGGCTTGCTAAGCTCTTTATGTATAGGGGGTATCCAGCACTGAAATAAGCAAATGAAAAGGCTACTGAAGGGTGGGTAAGGAGTGGAACCCAGAGATGGCATATTCAGTTCTTTCTGAAGGCCAGGAAGACTGTCCAGACTGCTCACTGCAATTATTGGATAACTAGAAAAACTCAGCACCATTTTGAAAAATCTAACTTACATCTAACTGCAAATATTAAAATTAACTGTCATTGAACAAAATCAGGAAGGAGCAAAGTATTGTTAAACTTAGACTGGAGAGTGAAAAAACAATCCTTGTCCTAAAGCATTCAGAGTAGTTACCCCTAAGCTGTGATGCACTATGCAGCCAGGTTGTATTTGGAAAGCATTATGTTAAAGTGTGGGGGGGTGTATGAGTGTGTTTGTGCACACAGACACGTGGTTTAGGGTTAGCAAATAGAAATATTTTCATTTCTACTTGAATACAAATTTATCTTCCTGCTTTAACATGCCTGCCACCTGTTTAAAAACTACACAACTCGTGAGGGTTATGAAGCACTGCTAGCAATGACTGTTAACCAGGGTACCTGAGTGGTGCTGTAGGTGTGAACAGCTTTGTCATGGTTCTGTGAGTTTTCTCACCGTTCCTTAAAGCTCCAAAGGGCATTAGAGGAGGGTGTAGAATAGTCAGAATGTTCTCTGCATGTCACAGCAGATCATGCATGGCTACAATAGTTCTTGCTCTTACAGCAGGGACAGCAGGGTGGTTCCCTCTCAGAGGTTTATCTAGTTAGTGCGTTTTCCAGGTGTATGTATATTAAACAAGAGTGACCAAATACCTCATCACTGCACATGTGCAGTTTGCTGAGTTTATTAATCCTGTGCAGGAAAGGCAATTCAAACATTCTTGTGACCATTGTGACCACATTGTTTTATAACACTTCCAACATTATTTTCCTTCAGATTCTGCAAGGCCATTCCCTTTGCTTATTTTTTCTCTTTTTCTCTCAGATTCTGCAAGGCCATTCCCTTCGCTTATTTTTTCTCTTTTTCTCTTTTTTTTTTTTTTTTTTTTTTTTTCAAGACTGCTGGTTCTGGTTGTATAACCTGCTGGTTCCTTTTGTTCTGCCTATGGATTTCAAATTGGTTTGGCACTTTCTGCAATTGTGAAACCTGAAATTAGGCTAAGATTTTTATATGGGCTAAATTAGTTGCATTCACTCAGCAAAATATTTGTTTTATCTGTAATCATAGTACGGTATTGTAATATAAAGGTGGGTTATCGTTTATTATGGTTTATTATTGCAGTTAGTAAACAACACTGTCTGGTGTAATTACTATATCAATACAACCATTTCAAGGACCTACCCATGTTTGTACTAGAAAACTAAATTACAAGGGTTTATAATCCATCCATTATATATTTCCTGAAGGTAGAATATAACACAGTATGTACCAGTACTGGGGAAATCCCTGTTCCCTTTGTACTATCCACTGGATTGAGGCTTATCATGCTTGGAGGAAGATCTAACCTCCTAGAACTACAGCTGTGGAGGCTTATCTTTATGGGTAGGAATTCGTGCCAATCCCCACAACTGAAGGTAGGTATCTACTCTCTCCAGCTTCTAATGAATGTTTCTTCTTTTTCTTTCTTGATTTGCTCTCCAGTTGATTCATTTTACACTTTCAGAGGAAGGGAGTGATAGAGAAAGCAAGCAAGAAATGTTTAAGAGAGAAATTTGTTTCTTTGTCAGCAAAGAGATGAGAAAAAGAAATTGCTGGAGATGAAATTTTGGTCCCAAGCTGCTAGCTGCCCCCTGACAGTCAGTGTTTATTCTTTATTTTCCAGAGGTAGGGAGGTATGATGGACTAGAATTAGTCATGCTTCCATTTCCCTAATCTATGGGGGTGTTCTGGAGAGCCTTCTCTCTCCACAACCCAAGGAATCTTAAATGGGATGTCTGGAGGGGAGTTTTGAGATTTCTTAGCAAATATTGTCCCCTAGGATCTATGTAGGGTCTCTTCTCCTTGTCACCTGTTCCCATTTCAGTTAAGGATGACACACTTTCTACATCAACATCAATCTTCACCTCTTCATAAGGGGCCCCAAACCCTCTGTTCTTTCCTTGATCCCTGTCGGCGTGATGGTATCAGATACAGGTTTGGGCATTTGCCTATGGATGCAGACATATATTTATTTATTCCTAATGAACTGCTTGCAAAGGACCAGATGTGAATGTGAGAAGAGACAGTGAGTCACAGAGGACAGGAGTGAGCAATGAGATGCAAGGTGCTGATGTTGGAGCTGTGGATGCCCCTGCTGCACGCACCAAGGAGCTCCTGCTGGAAGGTCCTGTTGCTCCAAGGAGGTGCTGTGGTCAAGTGGCTGCTTTCCTGCAGAGACACCAGAGCTGAGGGTTGGGATCCACTGGATCCATGAGTTAGTAGTGGTGTGTACCAAAAACCTGCTAAGATAGTTGTCGTAATAATAATAACGATGATGATGATAGCTGGCAGAGTTCAAAGTGGGAGAATTTCAGATGTGCTGTGAATCTCTCACTCTTCCTATGTATTGTGTCCATGTGTTGATGTGAAGGTGTGGGTGAGTCTAGAGTACAAATCCAGGCACAAACAATAGAGCCATACTTTCTCCCCACTCCAAAGTGGAACACAACAAGGATGAGGTTCCCGATTGGAAGCAAAATGAAGGAGCTTTCTGGCCTGCAAGTGGACCTTGATTGACTTCAGCTCTGAGTGCAGGAGCAGTGATGGCCAGTATGAGTACAGTGAGCCGAAACCAGCTCTTCCCAGGCTGATGCACAGGAATCTCTCATGCCTCCCCTTTCGCCCGCCCTCCCTCGGCCCAGGCTCCGCGTTCGCGGTCAGAGCGTGCCAGGTCCGCGGTCATTGGCGGTGCCGGAAACGCTGTGCAATGAAGGGAACAGGGGCCAGGGGGCGCACGAGAGCCGCTGGTAGCGCGCCGTGCCCGCTCGGGAGGCGCTTCGCTGCCGCCGCAGCCCTTCCGTCTATAGAATGTACAGCCAAACGCACTTTAACAAACATGGATGTGTTTTAAAGCTTCCTGGGTATTGCCCGTATCTCCTAGAATTCCATTTAATGAGTTGCATTTACCTTCAACTATTTGAGGCTACGTTCTTGTGTAGCGCTGCTCTCTCTGTAGGAAGCCACGCAGTGTAACGGATTAACTCAGTTATTCACTTTCTAGACTAATTCAACTGCCTCGGATGAAATGCAAAAGTTAGTTAACCAAAAAAACTTCACAGCAGTGTTTGAGAGGGACACGAAATGCTAAGATTTTATATCAATTGTTCCTAGTGATATCTGAAATAATGCTGTCAGCTGTCAGTGGAATTGTTTAGTTTATACCCATATACAAAATCTATCCTTTAAAATGTCTCCAGCAGGAACTACATCAAAATATTAGCAACAATTTGGCCAGAAAATGGAAACTAAGGAGATTTCTGCTGGGAATGCAGGTCACAGATGTATTTAAACCAGCTGCATACTGGCTTAAATGCATCACATACCACATATACATCTCTGTGTTGCACTCACAGGAGAGAGGAGAGTATGCATGTAAGCTATATTACTACACTGGAAAGCATTATGGAACACAAAACCAGACAGGACAAAGCCTTCCTATCTCATCCCAACATCATGTGAGACTGGCATGTACTCACCCAAGAGGCATTTGCCTTTGCTGGTCTGGCTGGTTTTACCACAAAAGGTTATGGTACCAGCAATTTGATTATGGTGCAAGTGGGGGATTATTAAGGGTTTATGTTTCCTGTGGTAAAATTCTATGATTCCAGTTGCAGAATCACTCTGCTATTACTAGAACCGTCTACAGAAAATGCATTGAAATATAAAAAATTTGGCAAAACCTGTTTTTTCCTCTTCTGTAGGAGAAGTTAATCAATTTGTTGCCTAGGGGCTTGCTGGAGAGCAGTACTCAGTGTCTCCATTTCTCTGGAAGTTAATTCTTCATCCTGCCAAGTGCCTTTTCTCTTTCAGACAACAGTAGTTGAGACACTACCATCCACCTTATTCTTCTCTTGCCTTCAGTGTGCTAATATCTACCCCTTGCTTCAATAATGTCTACCATGTTGATAATACTTTGTCGATTTGTCTTCATGTGAATATTTATTCTGTTGCAAAGCACTCTGCATAGCAATAGAGGATTCATTGCTTTCATGAATCTGTAAGGTACCTCTTCAGCAATGTGCTAAAAGGACAATGCTGATCTGAAAACAAAGCTGCCTCATTCAAACATTAAAGCTGGACAAATACAGACCAATGTATGGCAAAAGCAAATGTAAAACCCATTAGAAAAATCTGCCCTCAATAAAACTTTAATCTAGTGAAGTGAAGGCTGAGAGACATTTTATAAATACACAGAACAGGAGAAAAAGGAGTGGTAAATGCCAGGGAGGAGCACAACTGCTTAGACTAAAGGCAATACTGGCACATAAACAGATGGGCATCATCAAACCAGTGGTAACTTTAGCTGGTAATTAGAAGGTTCCTAACCATCAGAAGGGAGAGATTCGAGAGCAGAATTTGCTGTTGGAGCTTTTTTTCCCTGTTTCTTGCTGTGAGGCAGAAGTCAGTAAGCTGGCATGAGGGATTATATTGTCTGATCTATAGGCTTTGTTTGTACATGTTCTTCCTCCTGTACCCCTACAGCTCTCAGTGAGCAGAAGGGGCAAGGGAGAGAACAGCCTGGAAGTAAACATCAGCATCTACATAGTGGGGATTCACCTGGAATGTTTTCATCCTTCCCATCCTTGGACTGTGGGAGAAGAAATAGCCACGAGCTCTCTTTTTTGTTGCAGTGACACAATCAGTCTCAGAACAGGGATTCCTGTTTTAAAGGCCTGAAGGTCTGAGGTGGCAGAAAAATTCACCCTGGAGAGTCTGTCCCTCTACAAAGGATTGTGGAGAGGTCCTCCCTCATGCTGGAGAAGATAGGCATGGGCCAGAAAGTCAGATTGAAACAGCTCCAGGTCCTCTGAACCTGAGGTCTGTAGTATGAGCCTATCTCCAGTGACATCTCATTGAATGTGAATCATTTCTCCAGCTGCTAATGTACAACAGGCAGATGTGTATTCTCACACCCACTGCTCACCTGTGATTCTGTTTTTCTCTTTAGTAATTGTGCAAGTCACCTGATAATTCAGCTAAAAGCCCTTACGAGACATTACATAATGTCCTCGGAGAAACACTGTCTGCTGTAACATTGGGGAGATTATTATGTAAAACTTTCTCTCTTTTTCTCAGTTGTTTGGTTTTGGGTGGGGAGTCAGGCTGGATTTCCACTTGGCTGAATCTAAAAGATTTCAGGTTTACACTGGGTTGTTCCCCTGTTTTATTCATCTCTGGAGACTGTGCTGGAGTTGGCCCTAGCATCACAAGTGAAATGAGTTTGGCAGGGCTCTCTGGATCCAGGGAGCACACCTGGCTGTCATCTGAGGTGCGATTCAGCTCAAGTGGTAACACTTACTCAAGAAAGCCCCCAGCTCTAATGTGATGATTTAATTAGCATCCCTGGATGAGATCCCTTGGATAAAACCTTCCCCCAATACTCCCTCTGGACTGCAGAGCTTTCTATTTGCACAAGTATTGCTGAAGGGATCATGCATTGCTTGCAAACATGGGCAAGCCTCTGTTGAGGAGGATGAGTACAAACAGTCAGATCCCAGCTCCCACTGAAATCTCTTCCCTGTGTGGCTGTCGAAGGCTTCAGGAGAAGGACTGGCTCATTCACTCTCTCCTTTTAGCTCAAGGCCTGTGGCCCTGCCTGTTCTAATGAACAGCCTATGTGTGACATTGAGCTCCCATGAAGGTCTGAAGGAAAGTTAGAAGTCAACACCCAGAGCAGTGTGAGCCACTCAGATGTCCCTCAGCATCCTGCTAGTTCTATCAGCATCTCAGAAACTCTGCACCCAGCTGTAGGGCAGAGGGGAGCAGAGCTGTGCTGGCAGATTCCCCCAGCTGAAGGGTGACCAGCCATTCCCAGCACCACCTCACTCAGTGAGTGCTGCAGAAGCTGATCTCCAGCCCTGCTGTGCATTCCTGCACCAGCCTCCCACCCTGTCCGTGTCCTGCTGGCATCCCACAGTTCATCATCTGCCCAAGCACAGAGCCCAGGAGCTCCTCAGGGCTGTGGTTAAAGAGTGGCTGGGAGAGCAGGATGAGAGCCTTGAGGTGATGTCACGGGCAGAGGACCAGTGCAGGGGCTCTGTTCCCTGAGCACCCCAGCAGGGTCCCCACACAGGGGAAGGGGAAACTGCACCGAAGCTCAGGTCAGTTGATCTTATCAAGAACTGTTTTCTTTCCTGTCCAGAAGTTCTCAATGGAAACACATTTTTTGAAATACTGCTTTTGGCTGCTAATTTCAAAACAGCATGAAAAATTTAATTTCAGCTAAAAGTGTTCTCTTTGAATTGAGGTTTTGAGGGAACTTTTTCTTCTTGAAAACTGAGATTAAAGAAAGTCATCAGATGCAGAATTTCAGTTAGGAAATCTATCAAAAAGTGCAAAATATTAGGTTTTTTTTCAAACTGCCTATTTTTCTATTCTCCCTGTTGAGGGAGAGAAAAAACCCCATGATTCATAACATCTATGTTTTCCAAAGGGAAATTTTTTCCATTCAGAAAAATATCAAACAGTTCTATCAAAATTGTGTTTCCTTCTGCTTGTTCACATCTCCTTTTTCTTTTTTTTATTTTTCCCCCTTACTTGGGACACCAACAACTGAGAATCCAGAAAGCTGTTTTTTCCCCAAAGGTTTGCAAACCTTCTTGATGAAGAAGCTTTGTCATGAAACCTGAACCCAAGGAAGGTTTCCAGGCTTCAGCTTTCAGTCTGATGTTGCACATGGCTCTGGCTCAGAGGATTGCTTTAGTATTGCAGCATGGATGGGAAATCCACTTGTGCAGAGGAAAAAAAGATGGAAAGTGTATGGGCTGCAATGTGGAAAATCCAGCTGCAGGGCAGCCTCTCTGCCCCTGCTCCTAAAGCCCAGGCTGGTGCTATGCTGCAGTTCTCACCAGCTTTGGCAGCTGAGCTGGATTGCTGTGGACCACCTTAAATGTTTTCCATGCCAGCTGAGCATGGAAAGCTGCTGAAATGGGTCTCTGCTGTGTAGTGCGCACTCTCTCTTAGCAGTGCCCTCATGGTGACTCAGTCCCATTCCCCGCTTCTTTTAACCCACAGCAGGTCAAGAGTTTAACAAAGTGACTGGGGCTGGGAGCCAAGTCCCCAGAGTTGCAATCTGCAGCCAGCATGCCAGCATCTGGAAAGCGTTTGTGACCAATAAAAAATGAATGTGCAGACCCCGCCAAAGCAGCAATCATTTGGCATCTCAAGCCCAGATCTTTACAAGATGATTCTTCTGAGGCTTGGAAAGGCTTGCCTTAGTGTTTTCTAATAAAAACAGTTCTGGGCTGGGCCAATTGTCGGGTGAATAGTGCTGTGCGTCGCCACATGGGAGACAGCCAGCCGGGAATGGGAAGGCATTGCTGGAGTCGATCCTGAGGCTGGGGCTGGCTGCCTCATGGCGGTGATGCTGGCACTCGGGCTGGGGCCAGGGCACTGCCACGGAGAGCACACCCTGACCTTGAGCTGCTTTATCTGCTGCAGGCACAGCAGCTGGTACAGATTACCCTAGTGTTGGGGCACAAAGCTCTTGGTCAGTTTGACATGAACTGCCTTAAACTAACCCTGAGGATAAAGCAGTTTCCAGTATTCAGCAGTCACTTTTCCAGCTGGTGTAGGTTAAACGTGCCAGGCCGTCTCTGCAGGGTACATTTGCCACGTTTTTGTCAGTTCCTGACTGCAGAGATCAGCAGTTGTCAGGAGCTGCTCCCAGGCCTTCTCAAATACAGGTAACAGCACAGGTCCATGGCCAACCTTGAAGAGACTGAGGAGAAGAGGTGTAGTATATGTATGGTCTTGGTATTTTGGAGCTGTACAAGCCTGATAAGGGGCATTCAAAATAGGAGAAAGCAGCATAATGTGAATGCTGCCATCGATAGCCCTTGCCAGCAGCCAGCTCATTCTGGTGTTGTTGACTGCATTCAGGAGGCCTTCTTGTTGCTTCCAAGCTCTGTCCCTCAGGATGTGTTGAACTTGGCACACTGCTCCTCCTTGCAATCCTCAGTGGGATGGGCTTGTCTGTATGCACGTTCCTTCCCTCAGCTGGATTCCTTCCTTTCTGTTGCCTTCTCTCTCCTCTCTGGAGTGACCATGACTGGCAGTCCCTCCCATACAAGCCTCTAGGGCTGTTTGGACTCCAACCACTACATACCCTGAATTCCACTGTGAGGAAAAAACAGAAAATGAGTGGATGTTTAGTAATTATCTTGGAAGTTGCCCGAATACTTTTGCTGGAGCTAGATGAATGTTGTTCCTATGGTGTCATCCTTTCTACCATAAAATCAGTACAGTGCTATGGCTAAAGCAATGCAGCTGGCATGCAAGAAACCCCACACCTAATCCCTTCTCTTAATTCTGAAGATAGTGAAAACAAACACACATCTGGTTGTTCCCCTGATTCTGAGCATGATTCTGAGCATTGCCACCACAGAAGAGGAAGTTGGCATCTAAACGGCAGGATTCAAGCACAGATATGTTCCAGATGCCCCAGCATCTTGAATTTGATCTTGTCCTTGAGGGCATCAAATCTGATGATCCTGAGGAAGCTAGGAGGATGAGGAATCCTTAAAGTGAAGGAATTTTCTTTTATTCATTTACACTTCAAACTGCAGATATTTGAAGTGGGTCCTCTGGGGCTACCAGGGCTGTGTGTAATACTGCCATTTTACAAAGTTTGGGTTTGACTCAGCACTGTTTGATCTCACCTCAGTCCTGCTTACAGCAGAAAAATGAGCCAGAGTTAGCCAGTGTCAGCTACTGTATGTGCTTTATCATATATTCACAAAGGATAGGTTAGGGCGGCTGACAGGTAACAACAGAATAACCTGAAGAGATGTTACTGGTCTGGGTCAACCTAAAGTTTTGCTACAGCCCCCCCTTGTTTTGCCAGTCTTGGTAGGATTAACGAAACAAAATTTATCCTCCTCCCACCCAACACCTTTTGCTTTGAATTTGTGTCACACATGCAAAATTCCTCCAAAGAATCTACTTTATTTCCCTCAGATTAGAAACTTTAAATTGGTCAAAGTTGGCTTTAAAAGCTGAGTGACTCTTGGCCAAAATAATCCTGATTCAAATTTCAGAACAAAGAAATATCCAGAGATATATTTAGTTTTGCTTTGGGACATTTCTTGGAATCCTAAAGTTATTGTCACTTACTCCTGTAGTCAGTTTAAAATTAGTACTTGTGAGATGGCTGATTCATATTAGCCATGTTCTTTAGAAGTGCCAGTTCCTTTTCCTTTTGTTACTTTTAATGATTATTTTGGGGGTTGTTGTTGTTTTTTGTTTATTTTTTGGTTTGTTTTTGGGTTGTTTTTTTTTTGTGAGACATGCCCACATAGCCTTAGTAAGAGATGATTTAGAGCTTTCAAAATACAATGTAGCACTTCCCATGCATCCCTGAGTGCTGCTCCTGTTTCCTCTAGATGGAGATGGCCTGGTCTGTTTGCTTCTGTCATCCATGCAGCAGTTTCTTCACAGGATTAAAAATGTTCCACTTCCTACAGGTGCTTAGATATGCTGGACTGGGGTTGTGTTAACCCCAGCAGTGCTGTTACACCAAAGGGGCCTGCTGAGCCTCTCAGTGATAAAAAGCTGCTTTGTTACAGCCCTGGGCACCCCTGGGAGGTAGTGGGGTGCTAGGCAGGCAGATCCATAATAAAAGGGTGAGGAGTTACAGGGCCATGGCATGTCCTGGGCAGTACAGCTAGCACTGATTTGGGTGCTGCATCTGTGGGAAGGCTAGAGCAGATGACAGTCCAGCCAGCAGTGGGATGCAGGATTGCTGTATGGGAATGCAGAATGTGCATCTCAGGAGGTGGGTACTGGGCATGCTGGTGAGAAATGTACTCTGGGCACTTCACAAGGTGACAATGACATAGGAATGAGGTCGCTCTTCTTGTGATGATCCTGGAGCTAGAAATATTTTGCCAGTTTGATTTCTGTTGCTTTATGATCATTAACCCTTTTGCACAGAGCAGTCCAAGTGATCACAGAATACTTCCTTAAACATATTCCAAAAGAGGCTGCTGCATTGCTAAGCATTCTCCATGGTTGTTGCACTGTTTTTCTCTGTCCTGTCTCTCTGAGAGTGAAGGGTTAAATCCCCCTTTTTTCCATGCCTGCTGATGAACTCTACATATGCAGCTAGGACCTGTTTTCACGCATGCATATGTCCCTTTCCATAATCCAATCTTCTCCACTGGAGGCTCTTCTGCAGGCAGGTCTGCTGCCATGGGATAAGAAGCAGTGGCTTGATTTACATAATCACATATGCAAATAAGATAAATCATGGTCTTTTCATTCAGCTTTGGTTTTAAGGAGACTCTTTCCATGGGTTAAAAGCAAAGAGGTTTGAAATGATGGTTTTCTTCCCTGGAGCTCTTATGAAACAGAGCATCCCTCAGAACAGTTCTGCCGTTAGCAGCCCTGTACAGCCCAGGAGGTGTAAGTGATTAATTGTGCAAACCCACCTGATAGCCCATCCCATGCAAATGCACCCCTACCCTCCAGGCCTGCATCATCTGTTCCCTCTACTGGAAGTGTGGACTGCATCCTTATGCAGGAAATGAAAGAAACTCCATCTCCAAGGAACAAAGGGAATTCATCTTTTCATCTGGTGGAACACTTAAAAGATGTTAAGAGCAGCAACAACCTCACACCTGTGGCATACCAGATGAGACACACAGAGAGGTCATTTCAATGTGTGCCCTTAGAAAGGGTACAGAGAATAAATCAGAGCGCGGCACTGCCTGTCAGCGCTGGGACTCCAAACATTTGTGCTTCTACTTGGTTCAGTTTTCCTTAGTCCTGAGTGCTGGCCAGCCTGGTGTGGGCTTCTGGAAAGCTCCAGGAAGTGGTGTGAGCCATCCATGACAAACTCATTGATCGGTTTAGTGGTCTTGTTTCCAGCAGTGTCCCTTGTAGGGGTCCAGAGAGAGTGAGGCTAACAAGGTATCTGGTAAGGCAGTACCTGTTCTGGACTTGTAAGGCTAGGACAGGTACCAGCAGCATCACAGATCTGAGCTTGGCTGATGGAGTACTCTAAAGATCTAACAGTCAAAAGATGGAATGTTTAATCAAATTTCTTTAAACCTTAAAAACTCACCTAAAATTAGTAAGCTATTCATCTCTTTTGCTGCAGTTGGAGTAGAGGTAAAGAGAATGTGTTAATTAAACATTGAATAAAAAATGATGACATTTTGTCAATTTTAAGTGCTTTGCCTTTGGACTTCCACTGACTTTAAGAGAATGTGTACCTTCCTGTGGTGTTCTGCCTGAGTGATCAGCTCCTACTTGAAGTAGGAGTTGATCATACATGGAACTTTCCAATTTGTTTTAAAGCTTTAGATGAGAGAAAATATGGTCAGGTGCTCCAGCTAAATGCCACAAATTAAGGGAAAAGATCAAATCCAAGAGATACAATAGCTGGTTGCTGTTGACTCTTGTCCATTACAAATTCTGATGGCAGGAAGCTTAACAGTGGACATTCAGAGGTAAGTATAGTTGTGTGTTTAGCTTTGGGCAATCTCCTCAGTGAGGAAAAATTATTTTTTGTCTAAGTCTTTGAAGCAGCTTCATCATCCTGGAGTTCAGAGCTGCAGACTCCAGGCTGTCCTAGGGTGCAATGCAGTGAGCTGTGTCATACCCTGCTACCCAGAAGTTTGTAGAGCTCTGTTAACATCTACTGGCACATCCACTATGCCAAGGGCAGACAGAGGGAATGGAAAAATGCCGACTGGATTGCTTTGGTGGCATTAGGAGATTCCCTCTGACATCTAGTTAAGTCTCCTCTTCAGTCTCTTTTCCCCCAGAGCAACACAAAGTTGCCATAGATAGGATGAGCTGGCTCATAGGGGTGTGTAAACTGTCCCTGCCCTGCTGCCATGCACACTCTGTTGCACCCAGCAGGTCTCTCAGTTCTCCTAAACCAGTGTCTACTGCCAAGTACCAAGGGCATCACCTACACTAGCAAGACATCTCAGAGGAGTTAAAATATGGTGATTCTTCTAAGAATTAGCTAGCACTGAAGAGAAATACAGCTTCTCTGCATTCCTGAGAACTATTGACACAGATAGTGTCCATGTCTTGCAATTATAACGCTCATAGAGCAGTTATGCAGAAGCTGAACACAGTGTTCCTGCTAGGAAACAGTGCCACTGTTAGAACCCGATCTCAGTTCATCCTCTGATGTCCGAGAGGTTGGTCCTTACTGCTGAGATGAGTTGAATTTGTAGAGCATTTCACAGCACCAGTGTACACTGGATTGAACTAATTAAGTTAGGCAGTGTTTTGCTTGAATTGGTGCATCACAGATAAGAAACTATTACAGTTTCTTCTTGACTCAGTGTGGATAAACTCAGGTGGTAGCTGGCACCTGAGGCAGGAAGAGTAGGGTATTAAGGGAGAACAAACTGGATTTTTTTCTTGAAAGGTGAGCTTTTGAAAGTTAAGCTGAGTTTGCCTGTCAGACAGAAACTGGGTGTGCCTGACACTGTGGTCTCATGGAGAGTGTGGGTCTGGAAGGCAGGGGCTGCAGCAGCTTTTGAAAGTGCTCATCCGTGTAATTTGATTCTGTGCTTTGCTTCTACAGCCAGTAAGGATGTCTTTGCCAGCTCTTGATCCTTATACCGACAATAGGCCTGACCTGGACTGCAGGTGTCACCCGGCATCCAGTTTCTTAGTTCAGACTAAATCTCCATTGGGTGGATGGGAGGAACACTGACCAGCTCTGCTTTTACATGCACAAGTATTTGCCATAGCAGAGAATCTTGGAAGTGTGTGTGTATTTATAGGGAGGCAGATGTAAACCACATTTGTCCCGTGTTTCTGGCAAAGAGAGAGCGTGAAATATTTGTGACCCGAGTCATTGGCTTTCCTGCCATTTGTATAAAAATTTCCAGATGTGATTGTTGATGCCTCACCTGGGACCAATTAAAGAAAGAAGGGATATCCAGAACCAACTGTGTTCATGTGGATACTTGACTTGTTTGTGTGTGCATGTGCGCATCTCTGTTGCAATGTGTGTGTTTTAAAGTAAAGCAGAATTTCAGTTCAAAGAACTTGTGTTCTCTCCTAGGACCTTCCTTGTCTGTTATCCTTTCCTCTTCAGATTTTCCCTGTCCCACAAACCAGCATCGATTTAGATTTCTTAGATATTTTCTCTCCTCATATTCATCCTCACACCTTTTCTCTTCCACAGCCTACAAACTGCTTGTGGCTCACTTTGGTCACTGTGCTCTTCCATTCAGGCACAGCAAGTTCCCTGGAGGAGATTCCTGAATACTGTATAGTTCCAGGAAGCCAATGTGAAATATCCAGTTATACAACAGCAACTAACCAAAACAGGGTCCAGCACAGCATTTGGACCACTCATCTCCAAATGAGCTTTATTCTCTGGTCTGTCTCCTGCCCTCACTTTTCTCACCTATTACTTCAGTCTGTCAGTCTGCTGGGTCCATATTAAGACTGCCTGTATTTGTCCTACCCTGAAGTCCTGACTAAGTGTATTTACCAGGCTGCCTCCCTGCCTTAGTCATACTCTGCTGGAAAGCAAATCTGAAGTCATCCGATGTTCTTCCCTTCTTTCATTGTTGTTTTTGCAAGGAGAGTTCATACAAACAAATACACCCTACCTCCCCCCAACATCTGGTGCCTTTCAGAGCCTTAAACTCATGGCCTGAACGAGTTTGTGGAAAGACAGGCAGGCTGGTAATCCAGCTAACTTGCAAAAACTAGGCACGGACCCAAAGGAACAGACTTTTTCGAATCTGAACTATCCAAGAACAAAGTTTGTACTTCTATGCTTATCAATCATCCCCTGTAGCCACGATCAAAATCCATTTCTGTGCTTCCCTCCATACCTGCTTGTGTCACCCACTCTGCAATGTGGGCACAAGGCCTTCCCTGTGCAAGCATTTATTCTAAAAGGGAAAGAATGCAGAGTCCTGTCTGCAGCAGGATTCATTGGGCAAAAGGTCTAAAACCAGTTCTATGTGACTCCAAACCCAGTGTGGCAAGTATCAGGTCCAAAGTGAACTTTCCATTCCTCTGTCTCAATTTTTAGCACTGACCAAGTGGATTTGGATATTTTATGTTTCTTTTCAACACAGAGGATAATGAAAATACAATTGTCAATGCTGCTGTATGTTTTACACAGTCATTCGTTCATTCACAAATGTTTCCAGGATAGTTATGTTTTAGCTCTAGACTTTCAGCTAAGATTTTATTCCTCCAGCAACAGATTTTCATAGCTAGACTGAAACTGACAGTCTTAGTAGATTACATGTTAAAACAGGACTACAACTCAAGTGTAGATTTATGTTTTCTGTTTTTGCAGGGAAGAGAGAGACACACTTTCTAACCAGCTGATTACAGTCTTTCTAAAAGGGTTATTTTTGTTTCCATTGAATATAGCAAAGGGGAATTATTTGTTGTATGGCTGTGCCCTGAAAATCTCAAACAGTTAAAACTGTTCTGCTTCATTTTTTAAAATTAGAAAAGAGACAAGCACGTTCAGAAAACAAGGACATGCCTATCACCTGCTCAGTGAAGCTTCTAGGTGTCTGTATGTATTTGATGCAGCACTGTTCTGTTTCAAAGTTCTGGCTGGCATGTGTGTAAACCTCTCAGATTTTGCCCATTGGTGTAGCCTGGCACTACCACCCCTTGACCCAGACAATTTTCTGCACTGTGGAAAGGTGCACTTTAATTCCATTGTGATATTGTGTCAGGTGCTGCAGCTGCCTAGTATTGAGCCTCTCACTCTCCTTTTGTGGTGCAAGCAAGTAAGAAAATAAACGCAGTGATAGAGTATTCCCCTATCTGCTCTGTCTCCTTGCAGACATTCTGGCTGCCCAGGGCTTTATGCCACACTGCACCATGGAGTGAGCTACATGCAGCTAGTTCAGGGAGGAAGGGTAAAGATAAACTGAAGCACTGAGTTTAGCAATGCATCAGCTAGGTTATCTCAGCTTCCTGCAGGTGCCAAAATTTCCCTGACTTGGCTCTTTAATACTTGGCCTCTTTGTCTTTAACCCTAGGAAGGCCAGAGTGGTGGTTTTCACCCTTCCATGTGCTATGAGCCTCTCAAAGGAGAGGGTGGGACAACCGTGCCCAAAGGGCAAGTGTGGAAGGAATGAGGCTGGGTAGCTGGGAGCCAGGGGGATGGGACACTGATGGCTCTGGGAGAACGCTGTGATGGCCCCAGGGCAGTGAAGGAAGACTGGGGCTAGAGAGAAGCTGTGTAAACCTGATCAAATGCATGATAGAAGCGCATGAAGAAGATTCATGGCTATATTAGAGCAGGGGAGTGGAGTGCTAATATACTGGTGGCACGATCAGGTATCTGGCAGCGTTTCCTTGCAGTGAGGCCAAGCTGAATATTCTGCTGCATAAATGATTCCTCGCTTTGCGGAGGAATTTCTGCCAAGTCCCTTCCTCTTCTGGCTTCCAGGTCTGGGTGTCTTGCTCAAGTCATGGGGCTTCCAACCAGTTTCCTGGCCAATGCAGACTAAGGTGGTGCCAGTACTTCTAAAAGCAGCCTGTGCTCTCCTCCTCCTCTTCACTTTGGTGAATTCCTACCTCCTCCCTTTCAAGCAATGCTTATTCAGCTTTCCTTGCTAGACTCTCGCCCACTCCAGAGCATACTGAGTCCTGACCTGAGGAGTAGAGTAGATAATGCAGGAGGTGCAATTTTAGGAAATACTCAGCCTTCCCTGCTACTATGAGACAGGTCTGGCTGCTTTGAGCTGCTTTCTACCTTCAGCAGTTGCTTGATTGTCCCAGTAATGCTTAAATGGACTATTATAAAGCTTTGTGGGTTTTTTTCTCCTATCTGAAGGAACACTTGTATTGTTGAAGATCTGGCCCAGTTCCTGTGTACTTTAATCCTCAGCTATGCTTTAAACTATAAGGGCTGGGGGGCAAAGACTCCTCCGGGTACATGGAGGCAGGTAGGAGGCTGTTAGGGGAAAGGGAACCTCAGTGGTGCTGCAAGCAGGGAATGCTCACGCCCCACTACAGCCAAGGTCAGGGGCTGCCTTTCCCCCCCCATGAGCAGAGGCACTCCACCAGTGCGGCGATGATCCAGGCTGGTGGTCACCTCACCCTCTCGGGGGCCGCTGGGGCTGTGAGGTGGTGCCTGCCCGACCGGAGAGGTGATGCCGGCAGGGTCAGGGATGGAGCCGTGGGCCGGCCTGAGCTCTTCGAGCAAGGAAGCGCCCTGTGAGTCGGGGGGAGGTCTGTGAGTAAGGAGCAGAGGAGGGGGCTGCCTAAGGCAAGTGTCCGTCCGTGTTGTCTTGTGTGTCAGACTTGATTAGATTTGGCTGGCGCTGGGGCAAGGCCTCCGCGCTGCGAGGGGTGGGGTCTGGCCGGAGGGGCACAGCCAGACCCTCCTTTATGTGCTGCTGAAAAGTGTCCTTTGTTGTGGGGTTGGCTGGCTTTGTCCCTTTCTGGGAGCTGTGCCCCTTTCTCCGGGCTTCAGCCTCGCAGAGAGGTGAGCAACCCAGACTTTTTGTATCAAATCTGAGCTCTGCCTTGTGCCAGTGCTTGGGTGTTGCACTGATCCCTCCGGGGGTCGAGAGAAGCATTTTTCCCGCTAGTTTGGAGTTGTTAATTTGAAACTGCATTTGGCAAGGATCCAGCAAGGTGTTAAGCTACTTTAAATCGGGACTTCCCCCCCCCAAGTCCCTCCCCTGTTTCTTCAACCTTTTGTGAACAACTGGAAACAGAAACTCAAATAAAATCTTCTCTTCCAGGCCTTTCTGCAGACATGTCCCCCATAGACTGAATGATCTGCACTCAGCAATTTCTGATAGGGAAATTAAGGCTATGTTATTACAGTACTAATTTTGAGGAACATAACAGACTGGGAGTAAACAGCCCTTAGCTGACTTTATGAACCCTTGAGGTCAGGGATTGAAAATTGTTCACCCCCTACAAACTGTACACTCAAATCTTCCTGTATTGGAGAGCTGCAAGATGTATACCCACAAATCCGAGCTCAGTGGGTGCGAAGGCAAAGGTAGGTGTTCCAGAGCGCAATTTTCAGACCATGGATCCCAGGGGTCTTGTCCCTCTGCCATGGGATAGGTCTGGACTGAACGTGCAGCTGTGTCCAAGGACGGGCGCTGGCAGAGCTGCGTTGATCCCGGTTGTGAAGGCTTGGCTTGTCCAGCAGTCTGTTTGCCACCTTCCTGCCCATTGCATCTGCAACATACTGATCCCTATGCCCTGCTCTTCAAAGGGCTGTCATGCGTCATTTTAGCTTGTCCAAGGCCAGGTGACAGGACAATGAAACCATTTTCGATGACATCTGGGTTTATATTTACTGTGTGTATTTATTGCTTTGATTAAAATAATTTGAACAGTACAATAGCTGGAGGGCTGGCTATCTTTCTCTTAACATGACCCATCTCTCCTGTTTTGCTTTTGGCAATATGAGAATGATGACTGATCTACAGATGCCTCCTCTGCAGACTAATGCTGTCATTGCCCTGGGCATGCATAAAGATTTGGCACTGCAGGGGTTAAATAGCTCGAGAAGGGTGGAGGATTCTTCAGCCAAACCCAAACTGATTGCACCTGGTTTGCTCAACCTGTGTGTAAATGACACCGTGGTCTTCCCACCCCCACCCCAGCAAATGCCACAGGGGCTGCCAAGGTCTACGTGCAGGCAGGGCTGTGCGAGCAGGTGTGGGGCCTGCAGCGCTGGGAGGCTCCTGGCCCTGCCGCGGGAGCAGCCCGGCCGTGCCACTCACACGCACACGGCAGCCTTGGAAACTGCACTCACCCTCAGCCACTGCAGATTTGTAGCCTCCTGTTAAACACAGATGGCAGCTGCTGATAGACCTCAGCAGAGTCTGTGCTCTCGCGCAGGAGAAGTGCAGATTTTGGTAAGCGTCCGTCACTCAGCCTGCTCAGCCCATGGGTGCTCTGACTGCTCTGTCTCTGTCCAGTGATGTGGCTCTGAGTTCCCAAGGGTGGCCAAGGCCCGCTCCTGTCTTTGCTCAGCTGTGCCTCTGGGACGGCGCTGGCTGAATGTACACAAGACTTGAAAGCAAGGAGGTTGCTCACACATGTGAACGTTGCTTTGCTGTCCTCAGGGAAGTAATGAAGGGTTTAGGTCCGTAGACTTGGGACTCAGAAATTGGTCTTTGGGAATTTAAAGGAATTTAGAGTCTTAGGGAATTATTGAGGAGGCAGTGAATTTCTAATGGGAAACTAGTCTGGAACTGTATTCAGGGAAATTATGCTTCTTTAAGTGTGGTTGCCTTGTGCAGCAGTGAAAATGATCACCATCATGCAGTAGAGGGGCTGAAATGATTCACATTTATTCTCCCTTCCCCTACCCTGACTCCAGGTGGAGCCAGTCCTTCCTTTTCTAGGTCATGCTTACAAAGACAACTGCCACTGGGTCATCCTGATCTGCAGAGCCTGTGCTTTTTTACATGTCAACCAAGATATCATTCATTTCTTGCTCTGTGTCCACTATTTCGACCAAGCATATATCTGTGGATTGTAAACAAGACTGTCCTGCTGAATGTAAAGTTCTACTCAGCTCTGGTGGAGGGAGTTTGGCCCAGAGCTCCCAAAGGCTGACCTGCATATGGGTTTTCTTTGGCATTGTAGAAAGACTCTGAGGTGAGTGGTAAGGGCTGGGGAGATTCCATGTTGTGGCCCAGCTGGCGTGTGCAGCCACAAATAATAATTAATTGGCTCTTTAAGAAGTCTTGCAAACTCTTTTTTTTGTCTGTCTGTCTTAAGCTCCTTTTAATTAACTTCAGTCATGTCCCAACACATCATCTTGGCTGAATCATAGACCTCACTGTGCCAGTTTTTTGCATTCCTGAAATACACAGGCCGCCAGTGTTGCGAATACAGCTTGGAGGCAGCAGCTCAGAGGAAGTCGGGCAGCTCTCCTGGAACTCTGAAATTTTCAGGAACTGTTGTAATATGAAGAGGCAAAGCAGACCAGCCTCTGCTTCGAACTCCTGTGCTGCCCAATTCCCAACAGTGCTGCTGGCTTGCACGTTACCGCTGAATCAAGGAGCAGGCACCTGTGTACGAGCAGCTTTGTTCCCTCAGAAAGCCCCTTATTCGGGTTACAGTGCTTGGGGCATACAGCCTTTTTTCCCCATTCAAGAGCTTGTTTCTTTGTCACACTTCTTATTGCAAAGGGTCAGCTTTCAAGATTGTAGGGCATGTTAACAAGATACTCAGGCATACTCAGTTGCCAAACAAAGTCTATGTGGCAGCAGGACAAACTTTTGTGTCTCTTCCCTGGAAAGCTTCAGGCCTGGTCCAAGCACCATTTCCTTCTTTCGAGAAATTTGGGGTTCAGGAATGTCTATGGTATTATAGCCTGTCTGTGCTCTCACCAATGCTGGTAGAAATAATGCCAGTCTTTCCATTGACTCAGAGCTGTACCAATAGCTCTTGTCCCTTGATCTGTGTGTTTGAAGCTGGGGGCTTCTGCATTTGATAACTCAGTCTCAATCTTAGCACTCCACTTAATATGTTTAATTTACTGAAAATAAGGGCGGTCTTTTTGTGGTCTCCTGGTATGTGTTTAATGAGTGTAGTTTTGATTATGGACTTGTCCAACTAGGGCCAAAAAAAAAGTGATAACATTCAATGGTTAACAGTAGCTTTTAAAGAAAGGGAGTGCAGCATTACAGTGGTGAAGATCTTTATCCATTTGAATAATGTATACTACTGTATTCTTCATTCCAAAACATATTTTGAATCAAGTTTGAAAGCAATCTCCAAATAAAATTATCATATTTAAAAAAAGGGAATTTATTCAGGATACTTCTGTGATCTGTGCGGAGGAATAAAGAATTGCAATTTACCTTCTGCCCTAATGAGATAGGAGACAAGGCATTATGGTAGCAGCTTCAGGTTGTGTGCCCCAGGCTGCAGGTGAGGAGCCATGAGTTACCAGAAAACTCCTCCAGCAATTCCTGTTTCCATAGCAGCTCCAGGAAGGACTGCTCAAAGATTGTTGCTGTGTTGCACATTGGACTGTTTGGGTGGCAAATTTTGAAAAGGTGTGAGGAAAACACATATGATAGCTGAGAAAAAAGCAAAGAGGAAAAAGTGCCTCAGTGTTTTGGGAAAAGTGTAGGAAAACCAGAGAAGATAATTTCCAGCAAACCTCCAGTTGGAGCATGGGAGCAACATCTGGAATGCTGAGGATTGTACAGAAGCACTAAAGACACAGGCACATTGCAAATGGATAAGCAGGAGCAGCATTCAATAATAAGCAAGAAAGTAAAACAAAACTGAAAATGCTGAAAAATGCCTCATCAGTCCTGTGGAAACTCAAGCTAATTCCCTCTGCATCCGGTGCATGACATGGCACTGTGTACAGACTCTGACCCAGCTGCACCAGCTCTAGGGTGACGTAGAAGTTGCTTATGTTGAACAGAAAACTTGTTAGAAGTCAAGTAGCAAAATACACTGGCAGTGAAAGAGAGAGAACTTAATGAGCTGTTAGGGGGGGACACTCAACTTTGTTGCCTGTTCAGGAATTAAGAGTCTACTGGGACACGAAGGATTTGGGTCTTTTAATTTGCAGCTTTAAGGAAGGACCAGGTATGCTACAGTGGGTGAGTTCAGGGATATGCCTCCCCTGACATACTTTAGAACTAACGACTGGTTTTTAAGGAGCATGTTAGTCACTGCTTCCACGGGAGAACATTGCCATGGATCTGGATGCTACCAGACCTGAGGGAATGTTCACTCCAGGCACACAAAAAATTGCAACCCTAGAATTGGGTTGGACCCCAAAAGAGATGCATTTCAGAAGGCTGCCATGCCAAAAGCACATGACTTTACCAAGAGGGTTATAAAAAGCTCCTGTCATGGATGTTATGATAGTATTTTCTCTGAAATTCTTCCTCTCGTGAATAGTAAACACTGGTTTCTAAAGCACTTACTGGGCACCTGTCCCACAAGAAGTGCTGGAACAGCAAAATTGAAGTGTGCTGTCAGAGAGAGGGCTGGACTTGGCCTTGAGCCACTGACAGACAGCCTGTTTAATTCACTCAGTGAGGTGAGGAGGAGAAAAGGAAAACTGAGTCACTGGTTGTTAGAAATGATGAAAACAACTACCAGGACAAAAATCCATTGGTCCATTGCTCACAAAGATCCCTTGGTAGGAAATGTGCCTTTTCTCTGTGTAGGGGCAAGGCTACAGATTACCACCAAGTGTCTTTAAACAAATCATACAGTGATTTGTTTGATTTTCTGATTTTTTCTTTTTTCATACTTTCACATATTTTCAGCTATGATTTTCTTTCAACAGACCACTTAAGCCTAGGAAAACTATGAATCAAGTGTTGTTTATCCTGAGGATCTGGTGTCACACGTGTTTATAACCAAAAATATGTGCATTTTAGGAAGTGAAGGAGTTAAAATAGCTCTCTATCATACTAGGTGAAGAAGTGAAGAACTCATGCCACTCAGTGATCCAGGAAGAGAAAAAGATGTTTGTACAAAAGTTTGGGATTGCATAATGCAAAAAGTAGCCAGTGGTAGGGAAAAAAGCAAGCAGGTAGGTCTCAGAGCAGCGTGTGCTGAGCAGCCAGCAGCTGCCTTCCGAGAGCTGACCGGGCAGCTACAGGCTTGCTCCTTCCATAAAATAGTTACTGCCTCTGCTGCCCTGTGTTCCCCTGGCCCCCACAGGGGTCCCCTGGCACTGTGTGGACATGATGTGACTCACAGTATAGAAAAGGCTGGGAAGCTCTGCTTCCCAATGTTTTTCTGTCTGCTTCCACCTCGGAAGGGTGGTTCTCAGGGTTCTGCATGGTTGTGTACCACGCAGTCTCTGCCTGTGTTTCCATTTCCAAGGGACTTCAAAAGAGGAAGATACTCCCATTAATGTTTTGCATGATAACAAGTTAGGCAAGCATCATTTTTGGATGCAGTTGATGGAAGACTGGTTACTGCCACTGCCAAGTGGGTGTCTAAGTTGAGACTATCAAATGATGTCTGTTGTATTAAATGCTTTGTTATATTTCCGGCTTGGAAAATGATGCATGTGTCAGACAGAGCTTTCTGTTCTGGCATTAAAGCAATCTTGGCACCCAGTAGAAACTGTTTACTTTAAAAGCTTAATTTTAAATATAGTTTTGGAACACACTTGGAAATGTCTGCAAATCAACAGTAACAGACAGGAGACTAAAGTGCTGTTTCCTTAACTCCTGTGTCCTTTGAAATACCTTAATCTGCTTTGCTTTGTGTGAGCCGCTTCTGGTTTGTGCGTGATTTATTCACACATTGTTTCTTCCTGAATTGGACAGTAGCTGAAAGACAGGTAAGAGCTGACAGCACAAAAGAACGTAATGCACAGCACCATTTAAAGTCTTTTTAGTATTATTTAACCCTTTTTTGTGATATATGACTGGTGCAAGGAGAACATGTTCCACCTTGCTGAGCAGTCAACAGAGACAGCCTGTGTTAGGATCCTGAAGGGCACTCTCCAGTCTGCTGCAAAGCCAGTGGACATGCCAACATGCAGTGCCATTAATTTCCAGCTAGCAGAAAGGTTCTTTAGAGTGCCAAGCATGACGCCAGAATACAAAACACTTCATTCATCAAAGCCATAAGTAAGAAATTCTGTGTTTTTGGGTTTCGAAGTAACTTTTGTACATTTATGACTTTTTCCACATTAAACATCATTTATGGTTTGGAAATTGTTCAGGCAAGGGCATGTGGTTTCTGCTCCTGAATATCAGCAGCAGCTTTGCTAGGTTCAGTCTCTATTTTTTGTTGACTTTCTTTTGGCTTTTCGTTTATCTTTTGGGTGGACCTTTTTGGAGCAAACTGCCTCAAGGAGAACCCATAAGCTTCTTTCTAAATGAAGACTGAGTGATCTGCATAAGGTGAAGAAGATTACTTTGGTATAGGGAATTTGAGTTCAGAGCTAGACTTTTGCAAAGTACCTGGTGAAGAAATACCTCTTCTGGGATGTTCCCTCATCAGAGCAATTTCTGGAACAAATTGAGAAGTAGGAATTTTACACCTGCTATTTGAAACATAAGTTGATAGGTTTTTCCATAGGCAATGTGAGAAGTTATAGAGTAGCTGTTGAATTTTCAGTTAATTCTATTTGTGCTGAATGAATGGTAAAGGGCTAACTGAAGATCTTGGTTTGTGATATAGGAAGTTTATAAATTGTACAGATATTCCAAGACCCTCCTTTTTTAGGCCTTTCTATGCACAATTGCCACATTTCAAGGGAGAGTGGATGAAATTACATAAATATATTCTCTGTGTGCATCAAAGCAGAGGTGACTACATGGGTTGGATGAGCTTTTGTTCCTGCAGCAATTTGGGTTCTTGTGCTAATTCTTTCTTTAGCTGACCAGGAAGGACAGAATTTAGAAATGAATGCCTTTCTGTATTCAAAGCTCTGTCCAAAAGGACAACGTGTCAATGCTCTGTGGGGGTCCAGTTCTGCTCCTGGCTGAGTCCAGTTACTCCCCTGAGTCGTGACAAACAAATGCTGTGGGGTGTCTGGATGCAGTGACAGGTACTACAGTGCACAAACTCTGAGAGCTGCTGCAAGCTCTAAATCAATGCCTTTGTGATTCTGGGGTTTCCAAGAGTCCAAAGACTGCCCTGCTGAGCCACACCACTGGGCTGCTCCCATCCAGCCACAGGTTTTCTCTCTAGAAAGGGTAGCAGGAGATGATATTAAGAGGCAGCTTTCAAGCCTGGCCTCTTGTCTGGGCTACACTCACACTTCTCAGGGGCTGACTCGTGTCTGTCCAGAGAAGCTCCTGTTGTCCACTCCCCAGAATCTCTGCCCCAGAGAATGGGGCTTTGTGTTCCCATTGTCCCTGAGGATCAGAGACCCTTTTTCTGCCATCAGGTGGGATAGCAATCAGAGGGAACCCCTGCTGTCTTTCCTGAGGTGTACTACCAAGAAAAAGGTAGTGGTCTAATTTTATTTCCCTACTCCTGCCCGAATGAGGAATGAATAAATATATACCCTATAATATATTAGGGGAATTTTCTTCACTCTATGGCCCAGTGACTTCTAGTGCTGGGTGCCTCTGTTGTGGTGCAGTGATCTCTGAGGCTGAAGTTTGTGAAAGTTCCCTCCAGCAATAGCCCACGTAAAGTTGCCTGGAGCATACAGCAAATGATACCTAGAACCTCTGGAATCTGGGATAGAAGCCTCCTTGGAGGGAAAGAATTTTGCAGCTCTATTTTTAAAATTACTTCCTCTTTAGTGTTTGCCTGTGTTCTTCCATTACCTGACCATGGGTATCCATCTGTCTGTTTTGGACAAAGAGCAGCATTAAATTTCAAGGAGAGAAAACAATTTTTTTAACAAATTCTTTGGTTTGTTTTCCTTGCTTGCTTAGATTTTTGCGTGTGCTTACTTTGTATCCCAGCTGCTTCTGCAAGTCTATTATGCCTCTATTTCTAAACCTATCTTCTCCTTCCTGGTGCCCTGGGCTAGGGGCTTGGAGCATTCCTCTCTGGCCTCCCACAGCAGAACAGCCTGTAACAGTGGGGTTTCATTCCCATCCTCCCAGGTCAGAACCACAAGCCTACGCGTGGTGGTGCAAGCTCTCCTAGCTCAGTCTCCAGCTTGATTTGTGATGGTTTCCCAATAATGGGAAGAGATTTTGAAATCAAAGAAAGGCACACAGATGGAGAAAGATATTTCAGGGCTGCCAGGGCAGCTGTTTGAGATCTCTGAATCAGATGGAGACAGAACTCCACCACCCTCAGCTTCCCCACCCTCAACCAGGACATCTCCCATGTGCAAAGCAAAACCAGCCCCACCCCAGCCATGCCATTTTAGCTAATGGCCTAGTTAATAAATGGCAAATTCCAAGGGTAATCCTGTCAAAGCCTTCCTGACGTCCTCAATTGATAATATTAACCACAAAGTGCTCCCCTGCTCATCTGATTAATACTAGAAGAATTCTACTTGATTAGATTATTACTGTGGGGAAATGTAGGAAAGATAAATATTCCAGGGAAAAATGAAGCTTTAGACAAAGGGGAAGGTCCAGAGTGTTCATGGTTTGTAAAGCTTTTCCCCTTGTGGGGGGGAGAGGTTTGTGATTATCTTCTGCTCCCCAACAGCCCTTGCAAAGGACGGTGTCCTGCTCCTGCTTTGCCTGTAGCTCATTCATATCACGTTACTGTGAGCAGTGTAAGCCAGGCAAATGCCTACATATTTGAAGGGTTCCAGACTTTAAATGTAGAGGCATAATGGCAGAGACCCATATAATTGTTCTCTTGAAAAGTCTGGCAAGGCCAAATTAGCACAATTTTTGGGCTCTTGGCACACAACTGAGAGTGGAGGAAGGAGCAGAGGGTGTTTTTCTATCTTGCCCCTACCATACTCCTTCCCTGGAAAAGCTAGGATAGTTTGGAGGCTGGGTAAGAAATACAGTGTTTTGGGAAAGATGCTGGGCTGCTGCCCTCTTACCCTTGCCCACCCTTTCCAGAACTGTGGTTCTTAGTTGTCTTCTGTTGAGATGTCAGCTAGTCACACTTCTCAAAGTGCCTGCAGATTCAGACAGGCACATTCCTTGCACATGGGCTTTTAGGTATTTATCATCCTGCAGGCTTCTAGAAATGGTGAGAGAAGAGGGTGTCTTTTTAAATGGATGTCAAGATTGTGATACAGAAAATGAGTAAAGCAGTTCTTCATCCCTCTTTTCTGATGCTGCCTTTGATAGCTCTGCTGCCTGCATCCTTGCCTCTTCATTACTGGGAAGTACAAGGTTTGGTCATGCTGATATGATCAGAACAGGAGCAAATACTTGGACACACCTGAATGATTGTTTGCTGTGTGTTTCCCTGGCAGCTCTCTAAAATTGGAATCTACTTTGCTGACCAGAGCAGGCATTAATGGGAAAAACACGTGGGGAGGAGATAAAAGACAAAAAGGTTTTTGGAGTTGGATATGATTAACTGATGTGTATAAATAGTTGATGGGAGGAATAAAGAGGACAGAGACAGACTCTTAGTAATTTCTACTGTAAGGCTGTTTGAACATAGGAACTGATTGCCAGAGAGGCTCTGGAGACTAAATCCTCAGAGATAATCCAAAATCCAACTGGACTGTTCTCAACACACTGTAGCTGAGCCTGTCATGAGCAAGGGGGATGGACTAGATATCTCCAGAGCTGTCTCCAATCTCAGCAATTCTGTGATCCTGTAAGCACACTTGCAAAATACATGTTAGAGAGCAGTTGGGATAAGCTGACTTGGGAGGGGAAACTAGCTTTGGAAGTTTTCACAGATCCTTGGGAATACCATAGTTGAAAGCAGCTTTCCATGTTTTGGGTATTTTTCCAGGTTTTGTGGAACATAGCCTGCAGACTAATTGATAATCTCAGCTGGGGACAGGAGTAAGCTGTAGTACTGCAGCAAATTCTCTGGAGAGAAGAATTTTTTAAGCTGCCTCAGTTGTTTCAGACAGTTTTGCATGTAGCTACACTTCAACCCTTGTCCCAAAGTATGGGGCTGTGCCATTCTCTCTCACATAGCAAGCTTGGCATTTGCCTGAAGGTATGAGAAGAGCATCTAGGAGGTTTAGAAGGGGAGAACTGAGAGAGCCCGAGGCTCTTAAACATGAAGAATGAAGGAGAAATGTGATAACATCATGGAGCAGTAAAGGGCTGGAGAGACAATACAGATAATACAAGGTCAATGGGTATAATTTGTTCTCCATATCCAGGGTGTATAGGACAAAATTTCAAGGTTTTTAACTACAACAAGGCTTTCCGAAAAAAAAACAACCTTTACAGCTTCTAATGAAGCCCAGGAATAAAGAAAAAAGTGCAAAGATGCCTGTGGGGTCTATGAAGGAAATATTTAAAACACAGTATAAACATTTCAGTCAAGGATGACAGACTGAGCTGACCTGCCTTGGGGCAAGCAGATGGATAGACCAGAAAATCTCTTTCTGTCCTCAGCTTCTGTGACTCTGTAAACAGTTGGAGTTCATATGCAGCAGAGAGCTTGCCTGCAGAAGAGGCTCCTCTTAATATCCCCCACTCAAGTTTCTAACTCTTAAAAAGCAAGAGAAATTCATTTTACACTGTAGTTTTCTTATCCTTGGACTGTCTCAGAAGGCAAGATGCACAATCTTTTCTGGCTTTTCACATCTGATGGTGTCACCAAGTTCAGAGTTAGTCCTGGGTCCAGCCCTGCCCTTTGCAGGGAAGCTCAATACCAGAATTGGCCTTTTTGTTGTTATTCTATTCGTGGTTGTTCTTCTCCTTTGTCAATAGCCTATCCTAGGAGACCTGTGCCCTGCAGTCCTATAACTTGCTGCCAACATCAACGTGTAAAAATGTCATTGCACTCTACAGTGGCTCCTAACATGGAGCAATTCCTTAGGAGAGGGGGGGTGGTGGAAAGGCAAGCAATCTCCCTGGAGAGAGGCAACCACTGCTTGTTAACTGATCTTGTGGAAGGAGGGCAAATAAGCTGATAAAAATAATAAAAAGGTCAAAATGCAGAATAATTTGGGCATCAGTTCCTGTACAAGAAACCTTTGTAACCCAGCAAAAGACTTTAAATCTTGATCTGACACCTCCATAGGGAATTCCCCACCAAATATGTCTTATTCCCACCAAATATGTCTTATTCCCTTCCTTGCACCCTCCCACACCCTATCCCAGACCACAGATAACATTTTTCGGCATGTTATGAGTAAGCAAGAGAGAATAGATCCCACTGGTAAAGCAGGCAGCTGGGGAGATGAATTTTCTTGCTTTAAAACATCTTCTCCAGAATCTTTCTAGCTTCAAAATCAGCTTTGGGAATTTACTAGCAGCTGAGCAGGGATTTTTAGGTTTTCACTGTGTTCTAAGTTGTAAAACCAAAATCCCTGAGGAAAAGAAGTTTCCAAGTCTCCCTCAGCCTCCAGGTCATAGCACCTTTTCATCCTTTTCATTCCATCTCAGCCCTGCTCCTTCAGAGGAAGGCACTGGCCTGAGCAGTCTCCTGCTTTCTGCAGCCTGTGCTTTAGAGGCGCCTCATCAAGTGTGGGTGAGCCTCACACTGCCCTGGAGAGCCAAACCCTGTGTGCTGAGAGAGCAGACTCTGCTCCTGGCATTTCTTTATATTCCAGCCCACAGCCATTCCCTTTCTGAGAAACCTAACCACTCTGTGTCCTTTGTTCCCTCCCTCTCAGCTCCCTGGACACATCTACTGCCATGAGATGTCTCAGCCAAGGATTTGGAGTCAAGATCTGAAGGAAATGCTTTAACCAGATGTGTGCCCATGCCTGTGACACTGAACTTGCAGATGCTGGTATTTAAAAAGATTGCCATCTCCCCTGCCTCCCAGCAGCAAGGTGAGTAATGGGTGGGACAGCAACATATCCAGAAAAACACCTCTTTTTCAAATGGAAGCAGAGGAGGTTATAATTCGACTGCAAAAATTTGCTCCAGGCTGAAAACTTGGCAAACAAAAGCTTAGCTTAGGAGTGATTTAAAAGGAAACAACAAAAAAGCATAAAATAAATCAGGGCAGTCATTTTGGGTGGAGATGAGGGTCCAGAGCTTAAAGATCATTCTTTAGTGGGGGAGGAGAAGGAACAGCTCAAGACAGAGTTGCATTTGGCTCTGAGCCCTACTATTACTAAGACTTTCAAAGCCAGGAGAATAAACTTAATACAAATCCAGTCCCTAACCCTTTTGTCGGAGGAAAGCAAGGCCCCCTGTACTCTTAAAGGCAGAGTGGATGCAGATATGATGGCATTAGCTGAATTCTTCCTATTGCCACTTTCTAAATATGGATTTCCCCATACCTTAAACTGTAAAAGCACATGAAGTCATTAAGACTCAGTTTGCCCAAGAGGCAAAGAGGGGCAACTCTTGCTTTCAGCATTGTGACTCTGCTCAGGCCCTCTCTCTCTCTGAGCCTGCTGCTCAGCATCTGTGCCCTGCTTTTGCCTTTAGGAAAGAGTCACTCCATAACAAGCTGGAGACCTGAACAAGGGGGTGACTGCTCCTTGCAGCTCTACAGGGGGCTTGTTCACAGTGCCAGGCTGACAAAGCTGAGGAGGAGGAAGAGGTGGCTAGCTGCATAGCAGCAGAGACCAAGATACCTCTAGAGGGAAGGCTTTTCCAGACCATTATCTAATGTGCACGGCAAACATGGTTGGCAGCACACTGGGCACAGATTTGAGAGACAAAGACAAGGCCTGTTCCCCTGCCTTTTGTCATCTCCAGACCCTGGGCCCCTCCAGCCTGTATGCCCATGTGTAATTGCATTGCAGACTCCCTTTGTAGTGCTGTGACTGGGAGATTTTCCTGATGGCCTGGAGCCTCCACACATCATGTCAGGGAGAAAAGTGTAATGTTGGCATTCTAGACAAACTCCTCAGCCTACAGAAAAGGACTTCACAGTGGAGTGGGTTAGACACTGGAACAGGTAGGCCAGCAAGTGTATGAAAGCACCATCTTTGCAGATTGTCAGAACTCAATTGGATAAGGACTAGAGCTACCTGACAGCTTTGCTAACTCTCCTTATTGCTATGCAAACTTCTAAAACAGCCATCCCCTTGGCTGCTTGATGGAGTGCTTTGGCTGTAGCAGGTACCAAAGAACAATAGGCCAAATGAATGACCAAAGGCTCCCTCCCACTGCATCGTTTCACTCCTGTGTTTGATTCCATTGGCTTAAAGTGACACAGGCAGTCATGGTTTAGATGGGATGCTACTTAATTTTGCTCAGAAGCAGCCTTCTTTGAAGGGCAGTACAACTTAAACCTCTCTGGTTTTGTAACAGGCTTCACAAATTTGCTCACAAATATTTTTGTCTGTGTTCACAGATCCTCCCTTCAAGAACCTCAAAGCTGTCTGAAGAACTTAGGGCTCTCCAGCAGCTAACAGTGCCTTGTTGTGCTTCATAGAAAAGAAATGCACTTTTATTCTGTCTTTTCTCCAGGCTTAATGAGGCAGGAAGAACCAGCCATTACAGAAACTTTTAGAAATAGGTCTGTTTGTTCAGAAGGCTTGGAGAAACTTTGTGCTTTGCTTTGTACTTCTTGCAGTATTAAGAGATCTCTTACCTTTACTGCTATACTGTATGATTTGAGGTTGTCAAAGCATCCTCTTTCTGAATATCTCAGTAGAGTCAACTCACTGAGATGTCAAGGAAGGCTGTTCAAGATGCTGATACTTTAATGTATTGCCATTTCTAGGGAAGGCTGAAGCCACAGAGCATGGAATGCAGCCCTTCTTCTAGCTACCCAAGGGCAGTAAAAACATCTACAGACTGATCTTCTACAGCTGCTCTGGAGCACTGGAACTTCCAGTTGTATATGTTTTCGGGGCACGAGACACCTCAGGAAAGCTGCTTTTCAAAAGGTATGTCATCTCTTGTTTAGACTAGAAAAACTGAAAAGGAAAAAAAATAACATTAGCTTTGGCATCAAAACAAAGCAATTCTTTCTTTTCCCTAAGCTTCTTTAATTGTGCTTCATGCAAAAGAAAATGACACTGTAAAAATGAATGCAGATGAAGGTAAAGACATGGTAGTGGCATTGGAGATAAGGTTAATTCAGAGCCCAGCAGAAAGAATATGGCAGTGGAAGAAGTTTAACAAGTTCATTTTATGTGCCACTCTGTCATGCTTCCCTTTGTAGCTCAAGAATGTTGCTTCACTGGTTCCTAGGGGTGTGAAAGGGCCATGCTGCTGGGATGATGTGACCCACAGACTGCATGAGCTGCTACTGGGCTACCTTTTTATCTGGAAATTGTTGTTTTACTTGTATTATCATTTTGCTATGGACCAGGAACCAGTCTGTGCTTTGTAGCCAGAGGTCTTCTGTAGTATGCCAGCTTGTGGAACAGTACTGTGCAGGGCAAAAGTGCAATGAGAGCAGGTGGGCACTCCAGCTGAGTCAAGGGAAGTCAGTATGCCTCTGTAGAGAGCATTCACAGTGGTCAGGAGGTTTGAAAGGTATCCATCTTGTAAGGAGCTCAGAAGTGTAAGCTAACTGCTCTTTAAAATAAAGGAGATCCCTCCTCCCGCAGAACAAGACGCTGGCAGTCTGCATTGTGTGTACACATATACAGCAAAGGGCAGGAGGAACCTCACAGCCCTTGTCAGCAGGGGGAGAGGGCCGTGAGTTGTGACAAGCCCTGGCAGATTCACCCCTCCCCCTGCGAGCAAGGCCATGCAGCCAGGCTGGGGCAGAGCTTACACCAGGGGCTGGATCTCTCCCTCCTGCCAGCGTTTGTGCACATCCTAAACTGCTACTGCATGGCCTGGTGTGAGTCCTGAGACTGGAAGGACCAGCTGGTAGGTCTGCAATGCCTTGCTAAAGATCTTTAAGCCTGCTTGCTTTCATTTTCCTCCTCCAGTTCCCACTGCACCCCTAGTCCTGCAACAGACTCCCACTGAAAAGCAAAGAAGTAGCTATAGTGAAAGATTCCCAAATTGCTGCCCACATCAGCTGCTACTGCTCCTGCAGGCTGTGGCTCCTGTGATGGCAGCAAGGATTCAATTCCATGATTTTTGCATTCTTCCTCTTATGGCACTTAGTCCTTCGTGTGGACACTCTTAAAACAGTTGAAGTGGCCAGGAACTGATCAATGTAAATTTATAAAAGAAACAGAGGCAGAACTCTGCTTCCCTTCTCTTTTTCTGTTTCCTATACCTAGAGGCACAGACAGGCAGTTTGATGACAGAACCCAGATGATTGTTAGCTTAACCCTAAACAGAAAAAAATAAATTAAAAAAAGAAAAAGTGATCAGCTTCCTCCATCATTTGTTATGCCCTTTGGTGGTCACAAAGCCTATTCTGAAGTACATCTGTGTGAGCTCCAAGTAACTCCATTGTAACTTCCCCTTCTACACCTTCTAGCATAAAAGACACTTTATAGGCCTTTGCTCGACAGGACCACACTTCACACGTGAAGGACTCAGAAAAGGCAAGGTGGGACTCCTGTAACAGCTGTAACTCAGATGTTTTTGCACACATATTATTTTTAGTTAATATAGATGGTGTTAACATTAATGCCTTAACCCTCGAGGAAGCTAGCTAATTTCCAGGTCAATATGGCCCAGGAGCTGGCTAATTTCCAGTGTTTTGGGGAGAGAGCCAAGAAGTGCAATGCCAGGGTGTTTCTGGCTGCTGGTGTTCCTGAGTGGACCACATCCTGGTCTGCACTTCATCCTGGGTTTCCAGCCACTGTCTGCCGCCCCACCACCCTCTGTGTGTGCCGTGGGCTAAAGTGTCTTTAACAGCAGGGCTACCCTTACCAAGCTGCAGCTGCCTGTTGTGATATTGCCACCCAAAATGCCTAGAAGGGGTCAAATTGGCAGCTTAATAACAGAGCTGTATAAGGCTGGCAACTTATGAACAACAGCCGCCGTGGTCTAGGAGTTTAGTGTGAGTAAGATGGAGCAAAACAGTGACAGCATCACCCATACACCCGGTGCTGTTACTGAAATGTGGGTCTAACCAGGAAAAGGCTGTGGCAAGCAGGCAGGAGAGGAAAAGGGAGGGGGAATTTCAAACACCACAGCCCAGAGAAAGAAAACCTTGCGTTTGTGCTTACGTCAGTAGCCTGTCTGTGTGCTGACCCCAGGCTCACCTGAGCCTTGGCAAAGCTCCCCTTTGTTCTGTGTTGGCGTTCAGAATCCAGAGTTATCCACCACTTCGTGACCCATTCCACCCAGACAGCCTGCCCATGATTGCTTCATAAAGCAAGACCAGGAATCAAAAACAGGGCATGTTTCCTGAGCAGAGATGGAAAACAGCTGTGCTGGAAAAAGGAAGGGTTTTCTGGCTGAGCAGTGGAAAATACAGATCAAGGCCCGGTTGTGCAATCTTCTCTGGCTGGCCTTTGGCTGCTATTGTGGCAAGGGGACCAGCTGGACTTGGCAGGAGGCTGCTGCCTGGTGATGGGGGTAGCGAGAGCCTCTGGTGACAAGGCCAGAGCTTAGTTCTGCACGTTTTACAGATACTTGGGAAGCTGGGAACTGACATCTGCTGATGTTGCCCTCTCCACTGTCCTGCAGTCAGATCTGTCTGGCCAGTCCCAGATGGTGTTTGAATGGCCAGGCCTGTTACTGCAAAGGCACAGAGCTCTGTAGGGCTACAGAGAAGCAGCATCTACCCAGGTGTGAAGCTCAGTTCTGCCTAATGCTCATAAAGTGCTCCCTGTGCAGCCAGAGCCAGGGGATGTGGTTATGTTGTCTGGCCAGGTTCCTGCGTCTGAATCCCCAGTGCCTGACTGAGGACTGTGAAGGGAGACTGACCAAAAGATCTTAGAGCTACAATCTGCTGTGCCACTGCTGTCCTCTGAAATCAAGGGAAAGCTATGTCCTGATTTTGCTAACCTAAAATGCTGCTTGCTTCAAGTGTGGCTTCTGGAAGAGTTCTTGCTTTTTATCAAATTCAAAATCTCTAATGAAAAGGAACCAGCTAAGTCTGATCCAGACACAAGGGGTGTGGGATTCTGTCTAGTTTTTAAAAATCTATTTATTGTGTACAAGAAGGAGAGAATGGGCAAGAACGGAGAGGGAGGATTAGGCCTTTGCTTCAGAGCCAAATTATCAAAAAAATTGCCCTCTTCTGCTGAGACAGCCCTGCAGCATCTCCTCTTCTCACTAAAAAGTAAGGGGCAAAATGGTGGGAAGGCAGAAGCAAAGGAAGTAGGCAGGACTATGAATCACCTCCTGGGCTGATACATGCCAGCTACATTGGCCTCTGTTCCTTAGCACCTGGAACAGCAGAAGGCAGTATGATGGATGTTCCCTCCTCTGCAGTGTTGGAGCTATGGATGCTCTGTAACTGCAGGGAGATTGTGCTTTCTTACCACTGGCTCAGCTACTCAGCTGAAACATATGGATCCAAACCTTGCTCTGCAGCAGCTTCCAACAGTGATCATCACTAAGACAGCACAACTGCAGGGCAAAAAGCAAACCCAAAACTGATCACTGCTAAAGAGCCATGAAGGGAAGGAAGGAAGATGTGATACAGTGACCTGTAGCAGGGAGGAAACTGCAGAATTTAGGCAAAAGCAGTGCCCAGAGGAGATGGAGAGGGAAGCAATTTTGCTCCAAATACCAAACTTGGAGTATTTATGGTTCTGAGATGGGAGCTGAACATGATAAACACACCCCATGGAAGGGGTGAGAGATCAGGGCTCTGCTGAGAGCAGCCAACCTATCCTGTAGGAGATCCAGTTTGATTCTTGAGGTGCAGCTTATGGGGGGCTGCAGGAGCTGCCTCTCACATCACAAGAAAAGAACAAGACAAAGAACAATGCATTTTGCTATGGCAAGTGCACCTGCTTTAGCTATTACTGGTTTAAGCCAGGTCACACTAAACTTGGTACACAGCAGGCTTTGCACAAGTGCACACAAAATCAATTTCCTGAAACCTGGACAACTTTTTAAGACATCCAGACAAACAAAACTCAGACAGATACACAAAATTAATAGTTAGTAACTGCTTCAGCCTTTGGAAAACGTAGCATTACTTGCAGATGAAATCTCTAGTGCTTCAGTTTATCTTCAATACAAACCAGAATGAAGGCATACTTTAGAAATAATTTGCAAAGTGAGATGCTAGTGTTTCGGCCTTCACTCACCTGAAATTATTCTTTATTAAAAAACTGTCCTTCCTCTTTAACTTCTTAATGTGGTATCAGTTCATGATGATTCTTATGAAACAAACATTCCCCATCTGTATCTACTCAGCAGAGTCCAAATGGGACCTCAACAGCGGCTGAAACAAAATTTCATTTAAAAAATTTGTTCCCATGGAAAAGTTCCAATTTTGATGAAATATTTCCTGCAAGAAAGCAAAAACCAAACCTATCATTCAAATGTTTGACCCAATGTCTGCTCTTCAAGAGGGAGAAGGGTAGTGGAGAGGAAGCTAGTGAGTGTGGGTTTGGGAGAAAAGAAATCCTACCAATTAATGGGGGTAATGAAAGCAGAGGGAAGAAAGTACAAATTCCCAGGCATTCCAGACATATCTGGTATCTTTTACGTCCTGCACTCTGCACTTCAGTTGTACATGTTTCAGTGTTCCACTGCAGAGGCAGCTGCATTTCAGTTGGGAGTTACTGTATGTAGTTTTGTATAGTTGTTACAGGATCGTATGAGATGAAAAGGAGCTGACCACGGCAAAGAAAGGAAAATAGAACATGCAGTCTTTTAACTATGCTAGAAACCACTTATGCCACAGAGAAATGGGTGCCAGGAAGCAAAAACTTCCAGAAGAAATTAGAAATAAAAGGAAAAAACCAGAAAAAGTCTCTGGTAGATGGGAAAAGAGTGCAGGCTCATTACCACATCCAAGATGTTGAAAAACAACCTTTGGTTTTCTGTAGCTCTTCATCTGTTTTTCTGTTCATTTTTGTCCTTCTCTTTAACCTTGCTGGGTACAACACATCTCCAAGGACAAATAAAAATGATTTTCTTGCCAGTGCTGCTGACTTTGCAACCTGTCAGAAAACTGACTAAACTTGAAGCTCCTTCAGTCAGTCACTTTAAAATATAGTCAGCATTGTGTTTAAAGAAAAAAAATGAACTGTATGAATTCAATACCAGCTTTACTCTGCTGCATATTAAAGCATTCTACCAGGCTCCAGGAGAAACGGCACAATGGAGGTGATGAGCAGTGTTAAAAAGGAAGTGCTGCAAAATATTAGGCTTGGCTCTTGCAGTGTAGTGAAGATGTTTATTTGTTTCAATTAAATAGGTATTTTATTTTTATATTAAAGAATTCTTAGATCAAAAAAATTGGCCTGGGAACCAGAAAAAATACTATTTACAACCCAGGCTCAGGAAACGTGAATTAATTTTGCTGGTGTCACATTTAACCTGCCCAAGGAAAAATGACTGAATTGTAACATTGGAGGAGTTGTAATCTGCAGTGGGTGCCTTTGTCATCAATTACATTCATCTTCCCTGGAAGCATTTACCCCTTTTACCTGCATCATAGGTGGGTGGGGAATTATAATTTCTTTCAGGAAACTCTTCTGCCTCCGTTTCCTCGCTGCTCGTCATAGCTACACCTAGAGCCCAAATAGTCTGGAGGGATTTATGGATTGGCAGGTCCACCTACCATCTACTGTCTCTGGCAAATGCTGCTTTCAGACTGTGGTTAGGACACCACAGGTGACTTTTCAAAATCAGCCTCATCTTGCTCAGGGTCACAACAAAAAAAGGGAAATCATGATTGGTCCATTATCCATTGCCTGCACGGTTTCTGTGTGCCCGCCTGGCCCACATCCTTACATGCTAACAAGTGTCAGATTTTGGCTTATGACCCAAGTGCAGAGGTGCATCAAATGTGAGGCTGAGTGCCTTTTTTAGGCTGTGTATTTGGAGGGGGGTCTCTTTGTGAAGTAGCTGGTTCAGATCCCTGGGCAGGAATAAATGAAGAGAAAACATGGGGAGAGTCAGCTATAGGAACAAGGTGAACTCCAGAGCAAGAGATGTAATTTTTCAATCAAGCTTTTAATGAAAAGATCATAAAATAACAGTTTCTCATCACTGTACATTAAGACTGCAAATTTCTGAATGCTGAGATCATATTATAATTTCTGTATCTTTTTATATGACACTTGAGTTGAAGCCACAACTATTGTGGCTCTGACCTGAATTCAAGCTCTTGAAGGAAATGAACAGAACATTGCAGCAGGAATGTCGGCCTTTCCCTTGACCTCCCCTCCTTTCCCCCTCCCCAGGAAACATCCAGGGCTTCCAGACTGACTGATAGTTAAGGCTTAAAATGAAAAAAAAAACCAACCAAACAAAAAACAAAAACCAAAAGGGGTGATGCAACATCCCTTTTGCAGTTTTGTCTAAAATTATTAAAATAAAATGGGGAAAAATATCCAGCCAGCCAGAATAAGATCCTCTCCTCATAGAAAAGTTATCCCCAGCCAGTCAAAGGTCCCGTGGAAGGTCAGAGGAACAGCTGTGCTGGGAGTGCTTCGATTGGTGACTTGTGACTGAGGAAGTTTAAACCAGTCCCACTCCTCAGGGAAAGCAGCGCTATCAAGTGGGTCCCGAACTGCCAACAAATGCCACATCAAGGGTGGTGCTTCAGACCTGCCCCTCCACAGGGGCTGCTCTGTCCCAAAAACACTGATCCCCTGATCCCTGTGTTCAACACTGGCCTTCAAAATGCTTAGGAAAATTAGAGAAGGAAGGAAATGAGATGGTGGCAATAGGAGACAATGGAACAAAAATGCATTTCTATCTCTAAACTTGCATTTCAGGATATTTGAGTTGTTAATTATAATGAGGAAAGCAGAATAAATAGCAGTTTTAATGTGGCAGAAAGATGAACGAGGGCTGACTTGGAGGACCAGCTAGAACCTTACAGCAGAGCTGGAACTGCCTCACAAGGCTTCCCAAAGCTTTTCCTTTTGCAAGGAAAGCAGAAAATTTAGTGAGTCTAACAGGAAATAATCAAAAGTGAAACTTCTTACCTTATTCTGAAAAAATGCAAAATACGAGGAGTGGAAAGGGGCTGAAAAACAGCTTTTCCTTTTGCCTGCTTGTCTCCTGCATTAAAATCAGGACCATAAAGTACCATGGGACTTAAAACACTGCAAAAGGCTACTTTCAGCTATTGAAAGCAACCCCTAAATTTTCTTTTTCAAAAATATGGCCACTTCTGGAGTGCAAGAATAGGTTTATAAAAAGAAAGAATTTTACAATAAACAGAGAGACTTTACTGGTGTTGAGCAAATAATTATTTTAAAAAAAACTAAGAAAAATTGCCAAAAGTCTCTTTAATTATTGCAGAATTACAGCTCTGGGTTCATTTAGATTTTAAATTCTTGCTTAAACAAATGTTTATCCAAACGTGCCATCTCAATGATGAGCGTTTCTGCTGTCAGGGGACATCTCGATGTTTGCTACCTAGAGCCTCTTAAACCCACTTAAAACGTAGGGAGGTTTTATCTCTTTGTTTTTTTATTTGCTTTTCCCTTAACTCCAGCACTGCTGATTGGAAAGGTTTCAGAATTTGGCAAATATCCAGAAATCAGCAAACATCTTTTCTTCGTGCTAATTTGTAAGGCTGTAGTAGGTGCTGACTCCACCAATACTGCAACAAGAGCTTTGTAAATCCCAGCTTTTCCCAGGGGCTCGAGCCCCTTGCTCTGTGACAAAGCTGATGCTTCAGTATCATCTGCAAGGCCCACCATGAGATGGCACAGAGGCTGTGGGGTTTGGCACGGAGCTTCCTCTGCCCATCCCAGGCCTCCACTCCCCACTTTTGAGATCCTTATTGCTACCACAGTAAACAGGAAGTGAGGGATGAGGGGGACTTAAAAAAGGAGCTACATCCTGTCCTTCAGGCAGGACAACAGACTTGTGTCAGTCACAAGCTGCAATCAGAAGCACACAACTATTCCTCAAGTGACTTTTACCTTCTCTGGATTTTGCCAGCAGTCACCTCAGATTTCATTTTGTTTCACTAAGTGCACTGGATGTTTCTCTGGTCAAGACCCATATTCCTGCTTTTCAGAACTGAAGCAACATGGTAAAATACTGCTAACCCAGACTTTGAACCTGCACTGCTTGAAAACAATGCTTTCCACACACAAGAGAGAGAGGAAAACAAAAACAAAAACCAAAACAGGAATCTTAAAAGAGTGACACTGTAAATTGAAACATTTAAATACAGCAAAACATAAATTCCTCTTCTATGCAAAGCTACAAAAGTCCAGTCTTTGTATTGTCTTCACAGGTTATGGTTTATGGCTATGCTGAGTCTCTGAGATTCCTTTTTTCTTTTTTTTTTTCTTTTTTTTTAATATATTTTTTTCATTTTTTTGAAATCCTGTAGAGAAGACCCTGCGGACACATCTTTGAGTTTGCAACTTTCTGAATTACATTGCAAAACTGTGCATACAGAATCTGAGAAATAAATACATTCATTACTGCACATACATATTGATACAAAAACAACACTGTCAAATAGTGTTTGCACCATCTTTGTTAGATATTAAGACCAGGCAAAATTAATATTTCATTTTCCATCAGCCCCCCCTCAAATGTTTGAGGTGGCTTTGGTGTAGAAGGTAAAAGCTACTAAGGGTCAAGACTAATGATGGGGAGCTTCCTTAAACCTTTTTATTTTTGGCATCAGCGGTATTTTAGCAAAACCATCCTCATTGGTCATCGTTAAACTGTTCTGCCGCGCAGATCAGCTTAGGTTCCCACCTAGGCAGCCCCAGGAAGTTGTGGCCGAGCTCTTTGTGCGGGACTGTCAGGTGAGGAGCGAATGAGCCGCGCGGTTTCAGGCCGGGCGCTCTGCCGGGCAGCGGCCGCAAAGCCGCACAGAAGCTGCGTGTCAAGGCTCTTTGGTGTCTTCTGTGAGCTTTGTGGCTCCTGCTAACACCCCCAAGTGCACAGAGCCGGGCCTCTGCGTTCGTTTGGTTTTTGTTTTTGCCAGGAATTTGTTTTTGGAAGTTTTGCAGTAAAGGACTGGAAAACAGCCCAGCTCCCCATAGCTAAAGTTAAGGAGATGTGCTGGGTACAGCAGCTCCCAACATCTTTTAACATCCTTTTGTATCTCTAGAGCTTCTTGCATCTCCCTTTGCCCTCTTGGTTCCCTCAGACTCCTCTGAGGAATAGGGAGGCTGGAATGCCTCTACAATAGTGCCTGGGTCTTATTCCCAGCAACATCTCTCATGGATTGAAGAAAAAAAAAAAAATTCTACATGCCATATTTCTAAATGCCCACCCTCTCCCCACCCTCCCCGAGCAGTGCTGGAATGCAGGCTGGGACAGAGATCCCCCCTCCCAAGCTGGGGAACACTGCGTAGCCTTCAGAAACAAACCAATGGAAAAAGCAAAGATTAATTTTGACTGGCCCCTAGATCTGTTGAGGTCTGAAACTGTAAAAGTTTATGTAAACAATGAGATAAATATATTAGTACTTTTCTGAGCCAAGTGAGGTTCCATACTCATTCAAATGTGCTTTGGTTTAAAAAATAGTTTTGTGAATTTGGGTATGAGCTTCTTTATTCTTTTATACAACTTTTGCTATTTTATCATTTTTTTTTTCCTGTTATTCCGAAAACATTCTGGAACTAAGTGACTAAAGCATATACTTAAGCTGCCTGGCCTCTTTTTTTTTCCTTTTTTTTTTTGTTTCCTTTTAAATTGTTTTATTCCTCTTGAGGCTCTTTGTGTATTTAAAAAAAAATTCAAAATAAAATTAAAAAAAACCAAAAAATGCAACTCCCTCCCCCCCCACCCTAAAACTCTTAAAATCTTAAATATGAAACTAGTGTTTTGCTTTCTCATTAAAATACAGAAAAATGTTGATACAATACTATGTCGTACAAATGCAGTTGAGTGTTTAGGCCCCAAGCAGGCCTGAAACAGTCCCTGAAGTTTTGAGTATTATTAGTTATTCATTATTACTGTCACAATTTGGAAAACGTTGCTTATACTCAGTCTGTGGAACACAACTTTACACAGCTATTTGAAAAAAGAACATAATTTCCTTTTGTACAATACTCTTGCTGTACACAGACTTTATGTCGTACTGTTTAAGTGCTGGGGAGGGGACTTAAAAAAAAAAAAAAAAAAAAAAAAAAAAAAAAAGAAAAAGATGCTCCAAAAAATAGTTTTAAAAAAATAGCATTGGGTCCTGAAAGTTCAACGTAATTCTCAAGGCTTAAGAAACAAATGAAGAGGGGGCCTGGGGCAGGGGGAGAAGCTACATCACCCACACACATGTAAAAATGGAATTAAGAGAGGGGGAGCAGGGGTTCGCTGCCGAGGAGCTCCGAGCCGCTGCCCCGCGCCCTGCGCCGCCCCCGGGCTCGGCTCCCTCGGCCCCGGCCCCGGCTGATCCCCAGCGCCAGGGCAGAGCAAAAGCCAAACCCCGCGGCGCGGCAGGGCCCCGGCCGGATCCCTGCTACGGGAGCCAAACCCCGCTTTGGAACGGGGCTCGGGCGGCTCCGGAGCGGGGTCAGTCCGCCGCGGGGGACTGCAGGGGAGCTAAAGGCGGCGGGGAGGTGCCGAGGAACTCTCATCTCGCACAGCTGTCCCTGCGCTCTGCTGAGATTCGCTCTGAGAGCAAGGGAGATGGCACGGCCTCCCCTGTCCTCCCCAAAGACTATTTTGGGGAAATTCTCGGGGGGCTTGACAAGGAATCGAGGAGAATGTAATTCAGTATATATTCAAAAATGTGGAAGTGCTAAAGACGCTAAAAGCCCACTTAACCCCCGTAAAGAAAAAAGCGCGTCTCAGCACAATTAGACAAAACCAAAAGTCCGTGCACCCCTCCCGCGCTCCGGGAGCAAGCGGGCAGTGGCACCGGGAGAAGCACACGGGAGCGGCCGGAGAGGGGCGAGTGTGCCCTGGAACGTGACACCAGGCCAAGGCTCAGCGCCTTTGGGTTGTCTATTGCTTGGAGCCTGGATTCCAGTTTCCTCAGTTCATTCAATTGACCCAAAAACTTCTCATGGACTAGTCTACCTAAAAAAACAAAACAAAACAAAAAACCAAAAAAAAAAGCAAACTTTTTTGGTCAGAAAATGAAGCTTATATTTCTTTGTTTTAGTCAAACATGCTCACTTTTTTCTTTTTTTTTTTCTTTTTTGGTCAAAACTTTAAAAAATTGTTTGTTTTGTTTTTTTTTTAAAAAAAAGACAAAACGTGAGGTTTGGTAAAACTTACGCATAGAGACTATACTGGTTTGAGTGGAAATAAAAAAAGAAACACCAAAAACCAACAAATGAAAAAATGCAAGTGTAAACCTTAGTCATTTCAGAAGGGATGATTCTACTGGCTGTGAATTTTTACCACCACAGTCACGGGAGGCTTGAAATAAGCCATAGCTTTCCACAAGGTCACGCCAACAAAGTCAAGGGGGCCAAGAATTGGTGGGCAAAGTTCTCTGTCTTCTCTCCTAAACCAATAGCAGCTGTTGGCTGTGATATCTTAGGCAGATGTTGCGGGAACATTTTGTTTCTTTCTCTTTTCATTTTTTCTTTTTTTTTTTTTGTGTGCGTGTGTTAAATTGTCTAAAAGGGAGGATATGAAACACTTTGGTTTGCTTTCTCCTCCTCTCCCCCACCTTATTGCACTCTGGATTCTAGTAAATTATAGGCTGCTATGCCCTCACCCTCTGTCCTGCCAGGTGTTTACAGACTGACCCAGATGTGCTGGGGGAGTGGAAGATGAGGGGGACATTTTCCCCTCCCCATAGTATCCAGACTCAATAAACAAAGCTGGAAAGGGCCCAAAAAGCTCTGAGAAGTTTTCTGCTTTTATCTAAAAGTGACTACAGACAGCCAAGAGACTGTGAGTTGAGCCAGTCCGAGCAGCCAGCACAGCCTCTAGCTCAGTGTATGTTTTGCTTTGTCTTTGGCCAAGCTTTGCTTTAACATTTCTCTAGTTGACTTTTGATGGAAGGACGGGGTGGTAAAAATCCCTTAACTTTAATTTAGCTTCTACTTTTATACATTTAATTACTTACAATAAAAGAAAAAAAAATGCCTAATCTTTCACTAACCATCTTATTGTTCTCATGAATTCAAGAGGTAGCAAAGGTAACAAGTCTGTCCACACAGACTTGCTCTTTAGTGAGGGAGGAAAGCTAAAAACATACACACACACAAAAAATNCTTCCAGTTCAAACATTCACATAAACGTTACAATGGTTTTTCCTTTAATAAAACAAGTACCTCTAAGCAAAGAATATTCATACGAAACTACTAGAAAAGTAAAGACGACCCCCTGCTCACTGAAAGAAATTCCCAGGGCACCCAGTCCCTGTTCAGTCATGGGTAAGGCAAAAGAGGTTTGCGTGTTTATGGGAGAAGGTGGCACGTGGTTATGTGTGCCAAGGACAGAGATCAAAACCAAAATGGAGAGGGATGGTAAGGGAGGCTTCGCCATTTCTTTAAGTGAAGCACTGGGGCTGGTGCAGCCCTGGGAGCTGCTCCCCCCACCATCGCCAGCCACTACTGTGGCTTTCCCTCAGTCTCTGGAGGGGCTGCCAGCCCTGTGACATGGTCCACAGACACAGCTTCTGCACTTGAGAATGCTGTCATTTCACAGCTACTTAGGCCACTGGAAAGGTGTACTTTGTTTTCTTTTTAATGGCAAGAAATACCTCTACTGAGTTTGGTTTCAAGGGAGGAGGTGAGTACAGTGACAGGAACACAGACAGAGGCAGGGAGGGGGAAGCCACCAGAGGGTGAAAGCTCCCCAAGATCCCCTTACCTGCTCCAGATAAGCAATATGGCAATGAAGTCGATGTGTGCAAAGAGGCATTTCTTGCCAGGTCATCAGAATTTCAAGGGAGATTGGGACTAAATGCATCAGCTTGGCTGTGGACCTTTCTTTTTTTAAAAAAAGGAAAAAAAAAAAGAACTTTTTTTTAAAAATGTTAAAGCTACATTTGTTTAGGCCTCTCATGACTGAACAGAGTATGGGGAGTTGCCCCCTTTTTTGTTTTTTTTTTTCTTTTTTCTTTTTTTTTAAGCAGCAAGTCTACAGAAAGGTAAATCACTGCGGATGGGCTTGAAGCTCATTGTGGAGTCTTTGGCTTATGTGGGAGAGGTATGCATTCGCAGGTGGCTGATCAGATTGCGCTGCTGGGTGAATTTCCCACCACACAGTTGACATTCGTAAGGTTTTTCTCCTGAGTGGACACGCATATGCTCTGTTAGTCGGTACTGCCGGGTAAAGCGCATCCCACATTCCTCACAAGCAAAGGGCTTGAGCCCCAAGTGGCTGCGCATGTGCCGTGTCATGGTGCCCCGCTGCGTGAACATCTTGCCGCAGATGTTGCAAGGGAAGGGCCGCGTCAGCCAGTGAGTCTTCTCGTGCTGCCGCAGCGTGGCTGGATCCTTGTAGCTCTTCTCACACACTGAACACTTGAAGGGCCGGGACTCCGCAGCGTAGGACTGATTGGGGTTGGACAAATCCTCAGCTTCATCCTTGCTGCCGTATGTGCCTTCCTCCTTGATGTAAAGGTCTTCCTCGGTGTGCGTTTCCACGTGGGCGTTGAGCTGCTCAGAGCTCGGGAAGCCTTTGCCACAGGGGATACAGACATACAGGTTGTCACCGTAGGCCACTGGCTCAAACCCCTCCTGGCGGTAGACATAGTTGGCACTGGTGTGGCCGCCGCTCTCACTCTCGCTCTGGCCGCTGTCGTCACTGTTCTCCTTACCGTTTTCTACCTCCTCCTTACACGGGTAGGGCAGGTCTGCCCCGTAGGCCCCAGCCAGACTCCTCTCCACAGACTTGGACAAGGGCCCCAGCAGGATACCATTGGGCAGCCCTTCACCCTCGTCCCTCTCTTTGCCCCCTTCCTTTCGGTCAAAGGCGTTGTCTTTCTTGATCCACTCCTTCTTGCGGGACGAGTGCCGGAGGCCCTTGCGCTGGCTGCTCTCTGTCAGTGAGTGGTGGCACTCCTCGCTCAGATCCATCTCCATGGGGTCGCTGCTGTCCGCCATGCTGTGGGGGGCTCCGACGCCAGACTCGTCAAACGATGAGGCACTGTTGGCTGCAGGGGCTGAGGCAGATTGGGGAGAGCCGTGCTGGCTTTCGCTGTGCTGCGTGTCATCGTGGGAGGCTGCGACAGGGAGCGAGGGGCTTTTTTTGGACAGGTCAAGGCCTAGCTCCTGGTCACCGGTGCTCCCATTCGCACTGCTGCTCCCACCACCGTTCTTGCTGGTTCCCCTGCTTAAGGAGTGACAGTTCTCTTGGTTGGAGCTGCTGATGAAGACCTCGTCATCAGAGAGCTTTCCCTTTGACAGCTCCTTTGAGTGCGAGCCCTTCAACCCCTCATTTGACCCTGAATAGCGAGCTTGGATGACTGAAGCAGTGGAAAGTCTCTGACTCCTGGCAGATCTCCCAACACCAAGGCCACCGGCCTTGCCAGCAAAGGACTTGCTGTTCCGCTTCAGCTTCTTTCTGCAGAGAGCTGCCAGGTCGTGCAGTTGGAGGTAGCTTGCTGCGGTGAGGAGAGCATTAAAGTTCTGTTCACCAGGCTGGTCAGTCGTTAAGAGCTTACCAGTATAAATAAAGTCCAAGATCTGCCGGAACACGGTGGGGTTCACCATGTCCGTGTCTAAGTTTATCAGGTTGTCATGCAGGACAAGGGATTTGAAATACATGCTGCTGGCTGCCAGGATGTTCTTATGGGCACGAAACAGGGCATTTTCTACAACAATGATCACATCACAGAGGAAACCTTTGGCTCGTTGCTGGTTCAGCTGCAGTAGCAGTTGTTTGGCATGATTTGGCAGTTCCATCTCCACCTTCTCTTCCTCTCACCTTCACCTTACCACCTGCAAAACAGGAGGATGAGAGCTGTGAGCTTGCTGTTTCCACTAGAACAGGTTACATTTAATAGATTTGTTTAATGTAGTGCAGTCTATGTTTGGCTTGATGCTGACTAGGGAGATCTGAGTACACTGAGCCCTGCAAGCTGTGATCCTGCTGGGAAAAAGAGAGAGATTTCTCATGCTAAGATTTGATTCAAGTCTTTCAAAAAAACAGATTTGTAATTATCTTTTTACAAAAGCAATCATCATTGGCGGGAGTCAGTATTCAAAAGATACCAGTATGAAAATAATAGTTAGGTACAGGGAAAAGCTGTTCTCTCCTGACACAGACTTGAAGGGAGGATAAGAAGTGAGAAAAAGAGGAAGAAAAGAAAAGCATCTACTTCACTGTCATTTGCATATCTGAGCATGTAAAATAATTAGCATAAGCTGCAGCTTCCCTGCTTTAACATGTGGTTTATTTCTTGGCTGTTACATGTTGAAATCTTGTAACACCCAGCTGCTCTGGGGTTGAGAAAATGACATGTAGCAACTAAATCCATTGAAGATGGAATTACCCACACTGAGGTGTGAATGGGAAGCCTCCTTAAGAGTATGAAAAGCTGCTTTAAAAACCACTCCCCTGGCAACATCCATATCCCAATCCATTGACATGTAGGGTTAGAATGAACCCTCAACTGGCTGAAATTCAGGATGCTGAGCTAGCTAAATGGCACCAAATGTCTCCATAAAAATGAAGTATTTTTCTCAAGTTATTTTTGTTCTGTCTTTAATTTCAGAAGAATTTTGTTTAAAATAATAGAATCAAGTAATATATCTCAAGTCACAGTTTTTCTATCCTGAAAGAAAAGATAAAGAGAGGAAAATTGTGGTTACCTGCATATAATTCATGCATTTCACAAACAGTAGTCACAATATATTTTAGTTTAGATGTTTATATTGGCCTTCCCAGTAGTATGGACTGTAGGAAACACCTAGTTTGAGATATGTCAGAACTAACTGCAGTTGCAAGTTTGATAGATATTACAATCCATAAAACCCAGAATTCAATCTGGGGCTGCATTTGGGAATCCAAGATCAATTTTAATTTTGTTTTCCTTGTTGGTGTTTTTTTGTGTGTGTGTTTGTTTGAAAGTGCCAACTACTACTTGCACTTATCCATTAAAGTTGATTTAAAATAGTTTCTGAGGTTCAAAAGCAGGAATTAAATACCAAATTTACAACCACCATTTAGACCACTACTTCTTTTCTTCCTTTCCCAGTTCATCATATTATTCAAACATTTCTCTTATTGAAGGAGAAGCAAGCCATAAATACAGAGAAATTAAGAACTTAAGTTTTCTCTTAAAAACATCATCAGTTAATATTTTTATTGTTTGTGAGTCCCACTACCACACTCTGTCCCATTGGAGTTTAAATAATGAGGCCTTAGACTGCATTATATTCCCTCTGTGCCAAGTATAGGTATACAACAAAAATAAATAAGGAGTGATGCAGTTGGTATAAAAAATTGCTTCCCTCAAACCTGATTCTTACTACCTGGTAATAAACAGAAAGATTTCATTTGGCAGAAAAGTGGTACATTTACATCATCCATTTCTGCACAACAGAGAAGTTTTGCTATATGAAAAAAAGCTACCAAAAAGTGAACCAATGCAGTATTTCCTCCAGCACTGTTGCTTTGCTTGACTACCCTGGTACTTTTCCCAACAGATCTGCCAAGCAGGTGCCTCCCTTCTCCCACAGGACAGAGCTCTTCATTTGTTTTGCTGGTCAGCTTGGTGCCTGCTTATGCTTTTGGTGGCATTTTTTGGTGCTCTTCAGTGCAGCAGCACCTAATTTAGCATTGACACAGATCCCTCTAGCTCACCACCTTGACCCACAGCTAAAAAGGCTGCTCTGCTCTTCCATTTGATTTTGTTTCAGCAATGGATGGCAACTCAAGAAGACGGTGGATTCACCACGGTGCCTCTGTGCACATGGATGTTGTCCCCAGAGTTTGATGGCTTTAGAAAGGGTGGTAGCCAAAAGGAGGAATTACAGGCTTGCCATGGTGGTAGTTCCACCTATAGTGTTTCTGTAATAGAAACTCACCCTGCAGAATCAGGAAAACATGACAGCACATGGGCTACCTTCACTGAGCAGTGTTGAGCACTTTAAAACCAAGTTTTAATGTAATTAGTCACATCAGAGTCGCAGCATGTCTGGTTCTAGTGGCTTACTTCCAGAATTGCTGATTAAGAGGAAGAAACAGCTGCACAGAGGCACAAAATACCCACTTTTATCTAGCCAGGCCAGTAAGAGCCCTTACTTCTGGGTCACTGAGATACATCGATAGGGGAGGACAAAAACATGGCTTCAACTTAACAGCATCTCCCCATGGAAATGCATCCTGCCCAAGATAGGAGGAGCAGCCTAGTACCCCAACTGCACTACAGACATAATGGTGCTTTTCCATGCACACAACACACAAAATCCCTGATTTTGTGTGTTCCATGATTTTTAAGTGTTCCATAAAGGATAAATACAGGAAAGGAAGGGAAACATACAGCCAATATTTTCTGCCTAAAAAAGTAGTAGTACTAGTAATAAAAATAAGATGTTACTGAAGCAAACGTGAGCTTATTTCCCATTGATGTGGCACTTAAAGCAGAGGTCTAGAAATCACTGTATACGAGTTGTCTAAGCCTTAAGGCTTGCAACAGCTATTAATGCAGAATATTTTTGGGGTTTTACTTTTTTGTTTTAATTTTTTTTTTTCCTGCCTTAAATGATATTGAAATCAGGTAATGAGCCTGCAGAGAAAGCCCTGGAAACAGAGTCAGAATTCTAATTCTGCTACTGACCTTCATGAGAAAGATAATGTTATTATTAAACTTCAGTATGTTCTGCAGCATAGAAACTAGCATAGCACAAGTTGTTTAAATTACCTCTATTTATCTCACATGTCAAATTTTACAGAACTGTTCATATTCAGTAGGACATATGTATAAGGTAGGCTATTACCCTCAATAGATTTTAAAAGCAGTGGTTGGGTGTAAGCAGTATAACCCTGCCTATCAAATTTGAATTTGTTAGCTGAAGTCTAACGTGGATTTAACAACCCCAAAAAATTAATGCAGTGAATCAAGGCAGCAAAACCTTCAACCAAACTTAGAGCTCTGGGTTTAAAATGTTGTCAGAATTGCCCACCAAGGGCTTTGACCAGAACAGGAGTATGGCTCAGAGAACACTCCTTTGGCTGACATCTCTTTGTTGGCAGAAGCCTTGTAGCAACCTGCCTTGTCTAGCTTGTGCAGTTCTCAACAAAAATAAATCCACTTCAGATATTTTTCAGAGGTGGCCAGTTACAAACCCTTCTTTGACAATGATGCATTGGTGGAGGAGGAAAGGTGTGTTGCAAAAGTTGTTAGCAAAAGAGAAGCAGGGATTATTCTTTAACCTATGGTATTCCTAGAATCTCACTTCTAGCTGAAAGCATGGGACCAAGGACAACTGTGAGTTTAAATCCTGTTTAAAAGTTATCTGCCCAAACAAATGGCAGATGCACCCTTAGAAAGGCCTTGTTATCCATTAGTTTGCAGAGAGTGCCTCTTAAACCGTAACATTTGAATAACATCACCACAACCCCTCCAAAGCCCTAAAAAAAATCACAGTGGGTTTATACTTCTTGTATCTCAGTATCATTTTTAGTAACCCCTCCTTTTCTGTTTTCTAAAAAAAACCCACAAAAAACATACTCCCAGTTCAGAGGAGCCCCGGTTCAGAAAAGGCTCAGATGCACTTCTAGTAAAAAACCCAATCCTCCAGGCCTCAAGAATATACAGATATCTCACTTGGCCCACAGTCTTTAAACGTTGAATGTGGTGTGCAAAATTTCACCCCTTTGCATTTAAAAGAGGATTACAGAAGGTTCTGGACAAATAGCAGCAGTGATGGTCTTTTCCCAGGTTGATTCCTCACATTCAAGACACACTTTTTTCAGAGCAGTGAACCTGCTCAAATACTCCCATGCAAGGAGGGAATGAAACAAGATTAAACTCTCCACTGCCTCCACCATATCCATGACACTGAAACACAGCACATGCAAAGACATGAGAAGTACAGGGCACAAATCACAGAATGCAGTAATGCTGCAAGCAGATGCCACACATCAAACAAAGCTTTGCAAGCTAAGAGCTGACAGCATCTTAATAAGCAATGTTGCCCCAGGAGCTGGGTAGCTGTGAGCTGCTGTGCCCAGCCTGGGGCACACTGTGACCCCGTGGGCAGCAAGGTTGTGCACAACACACAGGCTGCTCCTGGAGCTGTGCTGCTCTCACTGCACAGCAGGAAAAACTTCATTTGCTCTCAATTCACACAAAGACTCTGCACATCACAGAAAAGGAAATTGCTAAACAGAGGAGAAGAGAAATCCCTTCACCCTTTTCAACGGTATAAAATCTACATATTCACTAAAGGTTTGATTCTCTTTAATATCACTGAATCTCTTCCTAAAAGTAATTGCTGAATGAATGCTAAATGTGTTATCTTAGTAACCTCTGGCAGGAGATGCTATTTGATTTCATCTCGGAGTTATAGATTGCAGCACATGAATATTGTTTACCTTTTAAGAAGCAACACCAGTGAAGCAAAGAATCAATCAAAAACAGATCTAAGGAATCACTCATTTCACGTAGAGGATTTGTGGCTGGATGAGAAGGCTAGACACCGAGCACCTGAACAGTGAGCTAACAGTACTGCAGATAAAAACCAACAAACAGATTAGATGTGATGTATCAAATTAGTTGCTGTTAAAACGTCAGCCTACTGTGCATGTTACAATAGACTCAGGAAAAGACAGTGGCCTGCTTACTTATTTCTCCACCTCCCCAAGCAGTTGAGCTGTACTGAGCAGACTCTGTAGCAGTGAGCATGGAGAAGAACAAGAGAAAATGAAATCCACTGTTTCCTACATTGCTCTCTCTCACCAATTTATGACATTAAAAAAAGTTGTGTCCAGCTGCTATAGGAAACGAGTGAAACTGAAACAGATGACTTCTGCACCCTTCAGTTTCAGATGAACCAACTTTTTTCGAGCACTTAACAGCACCACTGGGAAGAGAGCTTTCCTGTCCCTCACTGGCATATCTGATCTTCCTATCCCAACAGAACCAGGACTCTCAGAGGTGTCTGTGGTGGGTGGTTCAGGCCACTAACTTGTCCCCAGGAGTTGCACCTGGCAGGTCATTAGCCCATGAATTTTAAAGGTATTCACATTCTAGAACAGCAGAAGCATGGGGAGAAGTGCTGGAACTGTTAGTCCAAATGGTTCCCTATCCCCAGCCCCTGGAGCAGTCAGACAGCAATTCAGAAGCTGAGGCACAAACATGCATTTTCATCATTGGCAGTGCAGCAGCAAAAGCTCTGTGAAGAAGGCTCAAGCAGAAAACAGGATGCAGCACCCTTGTTTTTCTAACACAAGTATTTAGCACTTTAAAATAGCTAAGACCAACATGTGAAGTTACTCAGGCAGAGGTCTGCAGAGCTGGGGGAGGGAGAGAAAACATGCAGGACAGAGCAGGATGAGCAGCTGATTTTGCAGGTGCTGGCATGGAAAAGAGAAGGAGAATGGAGGATGGAGGATCATTTTGCAGAGGATGCCACATCAGCAAACTGGAAGTGGCCCTTGTTTAGTTTGTTACATTCCAATTAGTGGCAGGCAGAACTGCCCTCCCGGCTCCCTGAGGCAGCTCTTGCAGAAACGGCATAGCTTTGCTTAAGGACATGAGCACCTGTCTGGTACCTCTGTGCGGCAACGTTTGGATATTTGGGACGTGGGCAATACCTGCTCAACTGCTACCAGCTCCTGGCCCAAAAAGGAGAGAAAAAAAAGAGTGAGATGATTTCCCAGTCCCTTCTCTCGTGTTCTAGAATAACAAGGAGAGCCTGACATTGCTACGCTCTTCTCTACTGCATGGCAAACTTCCCAGGGAAGGGGAATCTCCATGGGTAAAAAGTGTAGGGGCCCTGTGTGCATGAAAGCACTAAAATCAGGAGAGCAAAGTGATTTCCAGTCAGTGCAAGGCTGCAGCAAAGCAGGAACACCTTGCTATACAAGCTGAAACTATGAGCAGTAGAATGCAGATTAACCACTTGGTTGCCGCTTACCATGCCAGGTACATTGGGCTAAAGGCACCTCCATCCAGTGCTGCCCGACGTGCCAGGTACATCCCATGATGTTCCATTGAAATCACAACAGGCCATCAATAGAACGTGGCTGCACGGATGCAGAATGGAGAACCAGCAGGGACGCTGTTAAATGCAATTAAAATACTGCAATCAAAATTGAAACGTACATTTTAAAACAGCCACCTGCCTTAAATATGTAACTGCTACAACAACCTCCCCTCCACCCATCTCCCCACAGCTGTTGAACTGTGACGGAAGCAGAACAGAAGGACTCCGCCAGTTTCTTGCTGATGCTCCCTGGTCACTTACATTCATGACTCCCAATAGCACTGAGCTTCAGGGGGACCAGTTCACATGAATCCAAAACCAGCAGATCCCAGCATGTCTGCACCAGCTTCCTTCTGCCCAGAAATTCAGGCAATGAAATATCATCATCATTTAGAAATGCCTCTAAGACAAGAGCAGCCTGCTGCCAGAGCTTCATTCCTGACACAGTACAGGCAGCAGAAGAAACTCTTCAAACCCATTTCCCTGTCCCACTTCCCAAGCCTCTGAAAATATCTTCTAGAGATGTTATGGCATTGGGCCAGGCTGGATACTTTGGTGCAAGGCGAAGAGAAGACACTGTATACCCTCTCCTATTTATAATGATGCTTCACCAATAATTTAATCTCCATTCTTGGAAACTGGAGATAAAGTTGATTCATGGTGAACTGCAGCTTATATGAGCATCGCAAAACTCAAGATCTATAATTCCACCCTCCCCCGCCCAAAGGAAAAAGCAACATCATCCTTTCCATGTCAGGGAAAGGCACATATCACAGCTACCCTAGGTTTGACAAGCTGGTTGTATCCTTTGCAGTGCATATCCTTTCCACAGAGTTCCTCAAATCAGCTCCAGTGGGATTATCATGGAGGAGTCTCAGGGTAGATGCTAAGCACAGGTTCCTCTCTGTAAGTGGTGATGCTGCCCCAGTGAAAACAAAAAATAGCCCAAACCCACCAAAAACCAGTACAGAAATAAGCCTGTAGCCTGGCAGGGATTTAACGTAGGTTTTTAGACCCTCATGGCAAAGTGAAACGTGTGCATAGCTCTTATTGCATTGATGGCTGCAGGTCTCCAGCTGTGTTTCTGGAGATAGAAATCTTACATTTAAAAAGTGAGAACACCATTGATTATCAACCTTAAAAGATAAAAGTCAAATGAAAAAGATCTATAATACTTAATGTTGAATGAGAGAGAGCACAAAGCAGGACACAGGCCTGAGAAATGGAATGGGTTGCCATGAAAAGGACAGAGTATAAGAAGATAGTTCATTCTTCCTGAACATCTGCTGGGCTTAGCCCAGGACAGTGTTCCCATCATTCCCACCTGCATACTTATCCCCACAACTCTGTAACCAAATCCCTTTCACACTGAACTAATGGGTCTTTTGTATTCAGATCACCCTGTTTTGACTGCTGTAGGCTGAAGATTTTTAAATCTTGTCAATACAATGAAGAAGTGAAATGTAAGCAACTGTTTGCCTACTGACCTGGGCTGTGCTGAGCTCAGAGCATTTGCTGAACTAGTCTGAACAGACCACTGCCAGCACGAACAGGCTAACCCACAGTTAACTACCACACTTGAAGCATAATGGGCCAGAGCCCCAGGAATCTGGAGCTCCCCCCTCTCCAGAAGAAACAATCTGCACAGCATTAGAGCAACCTGAACTCTGGCTGCATCTCCCAGCATCACAACTCTGCAAAACCTTCAGCAAAATCAGCAATTCTCAGTTTAACAGAGGCTGAATGCTGCATAAAGGTATTTCTTGAACAGCAGCTCAAACACGAGGTTTTTCCCACCCAGATTACATCAATTTGCTTCTTGCTACTGTGAAGCAAGAGCTCTTCTCCACGGTTGTATTTCCCCTCTAGGGCAGAGTTTAGCAGAGAACTGCTTCAACCAAAGGTGTTTCCTATTAGAACACCTCACTGCAGTCAGAAACAAAGCTTCCTGCCAACTCCTAAACAGAGTGCTTGTCTATTATACATTTATTGCCACTCCTGACACATAGGAGACTAGGACTACCCAAATCCCTACGGGGAGGAGAAGGGGAGAGGTATGGACATTGCAGATCTTGTCAGCCAGAGTCCAGCACTAAAAATTCCTGCATATCTACAGAGCACAGTTGATCTCAGGAACAGAGCAGTGGCACAAAACAAAGCTTCAGAAGCTTGTGACCACTTAGTGACCAGCAGTAGACTCTGGGCCCTTCTTCTCTTCCTACAACAATTGAGGAAACTCAGTTTTAGTTGTACTTGCATTGCAAGACAGCTCCAATGTCCAATGCTAATCTCATTTAATTCATTTATTTACTCCTTATTGCACAAAAATAACAACAATATATTGAATTAAGTAGCTCAAAGGCCCCTTTGGTATGCAAAATTTCTGTTTCCCAGCCACCTCTGAGCCCGTACAGAATTCCCCCTTTACAATGCAAGAATTTAGGACGTGACTAAAGGATCGCTGCTCCCTCCCAGTTAATCCTAGGGAGTGTCAGTCTTGGGCCCTGTCCTTCAGTAAGGTAGGCCACTTGGCAGGGGGTGCACGGGGTGGCTGCCTCATGCTCTGAGGGCAGGAGCCCAGCCAGCACTGCACTGTGCAGAAGGAGCAATGTCATGACCCTCTTCCAACCAAGAGTGTCCTGCAGGACGCTCCCAGCTGCAGCACTGCTTTAGGGCTCTGAGTCACACAGGTACAAGCTGATAGCAGGTTGTGAAATGCAGTGGTACGGGAGCAAATGCATGATCCTTTCAACTGTGTCTGCAACTGGGGAGGGATATCCAGGACAGGGATGAGGCAGGCAGCTGGAACTAGTGACTGTGACTCAGACTCCTTAGTTACTGGTTTGTTAGAGCAAACAAAGCCTCAGAGTACTTGGAAAAATGGGAGCAGGTTTGATAAAATCCTCCCAATTGGTCTGCTTATTTTCATTTCTTGTGTGGACTCAGCAAACGTTTCTGCAGAGAGAAGCAATCTGCACAGAAGCATCTGCATACACAATTCTGCTAAAATTGTGAGCTTGCAATAGTTAACACCAAGTTTCCATGCTGATGGATGTAGTAACTGTCTTGGACCAAAATATCATCTCTCTCACCATATGCCAGATACCAATAAGCACAAAACAACCACTGCTCTCTTGTTTCCAATGAGAAAAAAATCTCATTCCCTTTACCCAGATATGTACCTCCAGCAACAGTTCTTAATATAAATGATACCTTAAATATAGCACTTCTAGCACTCATCCACATTTTTTCACTTTGCTTTTCCCCAAAAACTGACCATATACTCAGCCCCGTACTTAGCAAAGAAATCTTTGGTTTTAAGTTTCCCTTTGGTGAAGTCTTTCGCTATAGGAGTTGGTCCTGGCAGTATTAAGACTGCACTGCCTACCAAACATCCCTCAAGTCAGATGCTTAACCCATCACCCTGAACCCTTTGTATTTGGTTCTTTGCAGCCACCAAGAAGTCTCAGCACATCTGATTCTGGCAAATGAGAGGAGGCCACTAGTGCTTATAAAAGCAGAAGGCCTAACAGACTCAAAGTTCTGCAAACTGCTTGTATTGCATCCAAATCCCTCCAAGATGACGATGACCTAATGGGAAAGCAAAGTTTACTCACTTTCAGAATTCTTCATTTCTTTGGCTGCTTTTCCTCAACTCCTATTTCTTATTTTGATTGTTTTATTCCTCTGTCTTCCTCACTTGAGACTTTAAGCACTTTTTAAACTCAGCTCACAGACTGCAGGGAGGTCACTATGCATGTTTCCAAAATCCACCTCTTCCCAGCAAGGCTCCCACCCGGCTGGCTTTGTCCTGCAGCCCTGCTCAGCAGTGGTCGAGGGCTGCAGATACCTCGGGCACATTTGGCCAGCCCTCCCTGACAGACAGCTTCTGAGCCTGGGGGATTACAGCCCCAGGCACGTTATGAAAGGCGGCCCAGCAAGGTCAGGGGGTGTTGAAAACTTTGCTACAGTCCAAAGCACAGGATCTTCCTCCTTTCCTTCCCTACACACTATTCTTGTCAAGGTCAAGGATTTCCTGGCAGTCCTCAAAGTACACAAATTATAGGCTTTTGTCATGAATTAAGACTTAAAACTTCTCTTCATTTTAAAAAAGTAGAAGGGGTGGAGCAAGGCAGGGGGGAAGGTACTTTTGCCGAAGATTTGGTTTTGAAAATGGGATTGACAGCCTATGTATGTGCTTTACCCTGTAATCTGAAAGCTCCTCAGGACAGGACCCTTAAAAGTATTTTATGCTGAACCACATACACATCCCAGAGCAAGAGAACCAGCAGCTCCCTGCATCCGTTCCAGTCTGCTCAGCTTCTCCTAAATCAACACTGCCAGAAGGCAAGACAGCACTATAACAAATTAGCACCACTCACAATTTGTTGAAGTTGCTGTTGCATTGTTTGTTTATTTAAAACACACACACACACAAACCTCCCGAGCCTGCTCTCTGCTGCCATCCCCCAAACTCCAGATCTGTAGTCTCAGTGAGGCGAGCAAAGGCTGTGGATTAAACCCATGCAGAGCAACAGCCACTGTGCTGGGACTCTGCTTGGGTTTTGCTCTTTCACTACAAGCAAAACCAAAGAATGCCCACATTATTCCAGCCTGGAACATCACGGTGTAGAAATCCTTATTTCAGCACCTGACTAGGGAAGTGTTGTTAAGGAAAAGAAAGAGCCACAGGCTTGAAAGGACCCAGCGCTAATAAAACTCTTAGTGCTAATGCTATTTATGAACATCCAAGGGATAATCTGCACCCCTTATCAGCCCACAAGATTATAAGATCTTTAAAATAGGAAACATGTCTTACTTCACAAAGCACTGTATAAGTTTACAAAGCACAATATTAGTGGTAATAAATAATTGTCAAAGTCGAGCACAGAGGTGGTAAAACTCGAAGCACCATTACTGTTCCCATTTCATTCTGAGCTCTGGGTAGGAGCACTGCAGATTCACTGGTTCTGCTGACTTGGTCCCTTATACACCAATCTGGTTTTATTTTAAGAGATCATTTGGGAAATGTGCTATGCTTATACTCACAGTGGAGAAAGCAATGTTTGATCATGAGGTGATCACGATGAGGGTGATTTTAAAGAGCTGTAGTAGATTCTTATCCTTCCACCAAAGAGTTTAGTTTGCCAGCCCGTGTCAGTGTGGCAGCAACGATTCCTCTACACAGCATTTCTATCTGTAGGCAATTATCACACACAGAGCACCCTACTATCAGAGCAGCTGCTCTCCAGTTCCATCATGCAGCCTATAGAGACAGCTTCCCTTTTATTTCTCTTGGTTTATATGACAATAAGCTCTGAGCTGCTGCAGGCATAGTTTAGAGGACAGTAAAGTCAGCATCATCCACTCAAACCCTTACATGCTTTCATTCAGTTGTTTGGTTGTTTTTTTTTTCATTTTGGAGAAGTTTTTTCTGTGTTGTGAATGCTCTTAATGTTTTTATTTCTGGCTGCTGACAGATAACTTCACCATCCAAAGCATCTCTGCTCACCTGGGTTGAGCATGGCTTTGGTTTCTGGACACGTGAATGCCATAGATACCAGAGCTATCTCTACCAGTTGAACAACAATTAAGGAAATTAAGAGATTTTCTATTCAGATTGAGACCTTTGCATGGAATCCTGTTGGTGCCAAAACATCATAATTTTATTCTTCAGATAACCCATGATTTATCAAATGTTTAAATACTCACACTTATGTATTTCAAAAGCTACTCACTTTACATTTGTCACCTAAGGAAATTACTAAGCAATTTGTGCATTTTTTTCTCTGCCAGAAAAAAAATGCCTCAAAGAGCAGAGCAGAATGCATCACCCTCCTTCTTTCAGCATTATTATAACCATCTCATTGGTAATTATTGTCCTCAAGGTGGGTGTGGGGGAGTGAAAATCTGTAACAGATTCTATTTTTAGAAGATAACCTTGGGAAAAACAGGAGGTACCAGAGAAACAGGCATGAGGGGTGAAGTTATGACAGTACTGAAACTAGCAGGAGACACAGGTGTACCAGGTGTCTGTGCCAGAGTGCTCTGAGAACACAAATGCAGCCACACCTCCTGCAAGATTTAGGCTTGGCTGGCAGGTTTCAGAGGCACTTAGAATTCACAGAGACAATTCACATATTTAAAAGTTTGAGCAAGAGTTAAAAAAAAAAATAAAAAAAACAAACCAAAACCAGACCCACACTAAAAGGTTATTTTAAAACTTTGCTGGATCACTTCCCATGGACTTCTCCCCTCTCAGCAAGGAAAGCAGTTAAAGGAAGGAAAAAACCAATCAAAAAGCCAAGCAAGAACCAAAACCTATGAACAGCCAGAGAGGCTGGAACTTCCCTAACACACTTGAAACACAGCAGTTTTGTACCTACAAAAATAGTATCAGAATCTGGTCCAAGGAGTAATACACATACCAACTTCTGCTCACACCACAGCAAACATTGATACCACACCTTAGAGCAGAAGGAAAAAGTAAAATTCTTCCATCCTTGCCACTTCCAGCAGAGCCCAGTGATATAACAGCATCAAGGGACATCAGAGGATGGAGCAAGCACTCTCAGTGAGGATGCATTTGGACTAAAACCCCTCTTTTGGCAATGTGCATTCCCAAACACCTGTATCTAGGATCCAGCTGCTTCCAGCCCCTGGCTGCACATTATTCAGCCACATGCAGTTCTGTCACAGAGAAGGGCTGAATAAATTGTGGCATTGTTACACCACAGTGCAGGTGCTCAGAAACACACACATCCTGAGGCTTGTGCCTCAGCAGCCATGGGGATGTTCTGATGCCATCCAGCTTTCCCTGACCCACCAAGTCAGTCCACCTTGGGTTAATTTATTCCCTTCTCCAGGCATTTTCTTGGCAGGTACTTCACTCTAAGAATATGTTTTTTGAGCAGGAAAACCAACTCAAAATCCCAAACCAAACAAGTCAACACCTCTGAAGAACCTGAATAAGTCATATAGGTGGCATCCTTCTTATCACAAGGTATCATCCTTCTTATCCTCCATCACAGATGCTAACATGGCTTTCACACACCTGCTTTCTCTGCAACCTTGTATAAAAAGCCTGACAGTAATGCCAAATCCCCAGACCCTTCCAGGAGCAGTCATTTCACACCCAGATCTACTCCAGACAGTCAAAGTCTTATAACAGGGTATGTAATGTGAAAGCTCCTTTCATCTTGTGCAGGCAAGAAATAGCAGGGACTTGCCTGCTGAAAAATTAGGAGATACACAGTAATTCATCAAATTGATTTAAAAGAGCCAGCTGCATGTGTGAATGCTGGCCCTGGCAGAGGCAGTCCCAACCCTACACATTTGCTTACAAATAGGCAAGGTGCTTTGGCACAGCTACCGAGTCCTTTGAAAAAGTTGTTTTTGACATGTTGGAAAAGGACTTGGATTTTTCAGCTGCTCTCTAAGCAGAAGGCAACTGAGAGAACACGCCCAAGAATTGTAGCAGACACCACTTTAAAATTTGTCTTCATTATGTTCTAATTTTTACACAACTTTCTAACATTAGCAATAGCCAGATGAAATTTTTCATGTTTCTAAGAACAGAGGAGAGGTCAGGAAAACACCGTTACACATCATTTGTTCTTTCTCTAGTGATAGTCAGAGTCCTGGCCCAGGGTTTCTACTTATATTTTCCCTGTGATTCTTAAGCCAACAAACCAAATAAAGTTAGCTGTCAGGTTTAATGGGTTTCACAACAAAATGTGTATTAGAAGTGGGAAATTTTATTACTATATTATTTAAAGGATTTAGTGAGGAATCTAAAAATCTGTAGAAGGCTTTGTTGGAGGTAGATTAGAAAGAGAAGAGCCTTATAAAAACAATCCCACACACTCCAATTTTGTTCCTCTTTTCCACAAAGAATCATAGTATCACTTAGGCTGGAGAAGACCCCTAAATTCAAGTCCAACCATTAACCCATCACTGCCAAGTCCGCCTCTAAACTGTGTCCCCAAGTGCCACATCTACACATCCTTTGGATAATCTCCAGGGATGGCAATCCCACCATTTCCTTGAGCATCCTGTTCCAATGCTTGATGACCCTTTCCTTGAAAATTTCCCTAATGTCCAACCTAAATCTCCCCAGTGCAACTTGAGGCCATTTACTCTTGCCCTATTGCTTCATACTTAGAAGAGATCAACTCCATCTGGCTACAGCATCCCTTTCAGCCTTGTTGAACCTCACCCAAGCGGCCTCAGCCCATGGATCCAGCCTGTCCAGCTCCCTCTGCAGAGCCTTCCTGCCCTGCAGCAGATCAACACTCCCACCCAGCCCAGTGTCACCAGCGAGCTCACTGAGGGTGCCCTCCAGCCCCTTGCCCAGATTTCTGATAAGGACATGCCCACTAAAGCCTGCCTTCCATTAGGGAAACAAATCCAGAAGACCTGGAAAACGCTGCACTGAGATACGTGGTGGGGAGGTTCTGGGAAGCAAAGCAGCAGCTGAAGTTATATGGAAATAACAACAGCATTCAGAGAAGTTCCCCTTGGATACATGTCAGCGTGTGGGAATGAAGGATTGAGTATTTGCATTTCCCAGTGAGATGCCAAGATAGCAAAGCTGGCAGGCTGAGGTGTTGTGGTGTTCCTTGAAGGGAGTCTCCAGCCATGAACACTGTGTGTACAGAGCTCTTCTGCTTGCAAGTGTCTCTCTAACAGCGAGTATTCTGAATTTTTAAAAATGTGCTCTAGGTCAGGGCTTGTAAAAGTAAAGCATTAACAGCTCGAGCATAGCACAGGCAGCTGGGCAAGCTCTGCTGACAGATCCTTGCCAACACAACCCCAAATTAATCCTGTGCTGTGCTCCCAACCCACACACAGCAAGCAGGTAGTGCCATGGTGCCAACTGCTTCAGTCAGCACATAAGAGCAAAGTGCCATGTTATTAACTCTTCTAAAGACCATAGCAGAGCATTTTGATCCCTGCATACAACAGACACCTGAATAATTAGAGTGCAGGGCTGAATGCCCTGGCAGACATGCCTTTTAAAATAAGATGTTGCACTTCTGCATCGTGGCCCTCTACAACAGATTTCAGTGTTTTTCTGGTGCTTTTTTAAAGGCCAGTATTAACATTGACAATGATACATTATTTACCAGGTGGAAAAAAATCCCAAACCAAACCACACAAAAATAGAGCTGTCATTACAGAGGATGAGGCATCATGATCTGTTTTAGGGCATCCAAGTCACAGCCACCACCTGAAAGGTCAGTTGTTGCCCTCTTTCTGCATCAGCCCTGATCTGGCTCAGCCTTAAAAGCCCCATGGTCTTCAGGGCAGCACAACAGAGCAGGCAGCAAAGGACAGCCAAGGATCAGGAGCACTCCTGAACAAAGCTGGCTGTGAAGCCAAATCCTACGTGTCAGAGGTCACAGCAGTAACTGAGGATTGTGCTTCAACCCCCAAAACATCCTCTGGTATCCAGGAAGGCTGCTGGCAATAGGTGAAAGATGGTTGTGAGACAGGAACAATGAAGAAAAGGTTCTTGGAATTGTTGTTGACACTGTGTGGTGCGTGCACAGTGAGAAGGCAGAGCAGAGCAGCACTGGGACCAGGAAGAACTTCAAGGGAATATTCCTGTGGGCCTTTGGGCCTGAAATTCTCCTCTCCAACACCCCAGTTTCCATAGTCAGAAGCGAGATCAATGCCTAACTACACAAGATGCTTCCACTTTGTAATGACCTTCATTTCTAGGTGATTAATTGTGGTTCACTTCCTCCCTTGGAACTTTGTAACAGCCCAGCAAGAATGAAAATCTGGAGATTTTCCCCAAAGTCCCCCAAATGCATCAGAAACTGGGATCTGCTGCAGGGCTGCAGTATGTTGTCTCAGGAGATTCAGTGGGTAACGAGGTCTTCTGAAACAAAGTGTAATAAGTGTTTCTGCCTGGACTTGCCAAAAGACCTTAATGCAAACAGAACTGCAGGAAAATTAGGGTGGACTCTAGTGGCTGCCTCCCCCTCAGGGTTTTGGTTTTTCTGTTGTTTTTTTTTCCTCCAATCCTGATGAAATTCATTAGAGTTGCATTTAAACTGAGGTTGTGATTTAAATTTTCCAAAGCAGGCAGGACAGGTTTGAAAGCCTGATATATCAGAGTCTGTGTGCCTCCTGAGAACCAAGGTGGTTGCAGAGCCTTCCCCAAGGGCTGCCTAGTTGGTCCCCTCACCCCTTGACATGTTTGCTGTCACACAGGCCAGTGGATTCCTGGCAAGTCGAGCAGGCTTGCTCCTTAGAGCCAAGCAGCCCCACATTCAAACATACCACTACGTTCCTTGAAGGTATTTACAGTTTACTTTTTAGTGCTACTTTAAGTTCAAAGGGGCTAGTAAAGCCCCATTAAGCCATTTACATCAAACTGGTTAGTTAATTATCCTGTTGCAGGCTTTAAATTAGCAATTTATAACCCCTTCCCTGGAGATGCCAGTATTGGGAAACAACTCAGCCAGGACATTTTGCAGGGTGCAGTTAAGGAACAAAAAACACCACTAAACCAAACCATCCCCATCCCCCCAAAAAAAAAAATCCAAAAACAACCTAGAATAAATATGTTCAGTTTTTGATTGCACATCTGTTAACTTTGGGAGAATCCAGTGGGAACAGAGCTGAGGGAGAGCCCACTATTACCACCTAGCAGGGATAGTGAGGCTGTGTTTACCTTAGGCTATGCAGCAAAATGTGATTTGCAGAGGCCCAAAGCCAGCCTGGGAGGCACCACAGCTAGAGAGGGGTGATTCTTTCCTTACAACAAGATATTCTGCTTCTCAGTAGCATAATCAAAGGTATTTTTAAATTCATATGTACAAAACCATGTCTGCCCAAAAGGGAGAAAAACTTTTTGAGGGTTTGGATCTGGTCAAACTGAGCACCACCACACAGCTGCAGTTCTCTTTCAGGTTAGGATTGAAAGATACACATTGATACCCCCTTGTCATAAGGGTCAGTGACCCCATGGGCCAAGAGAGGCTGGAGCTGAGGGGTCTCCACTCCCAGGATCTTCTCCCCTGCCAACAACCTTTACTTTCTGAGGAGAGTCTGTCATCCTCTCAGGGACTGGTTATTCCAGACCACCACGCTCAGAGTGCAAAGCTGTTACAGAAGAGAATTACCACCCTCCCCCTGAAATACCTGACTGCCCAAACTAACCAGGTCCTAGTGCACAACCCTCCTCTTTATTTCCACCACCTATTACTTTAGTTCTGCAAACAACTGATGATATAATGGATGCTTACCTGAAAATCTCATTTAAAATAAAGATGGGAGGGAAAGGCTGCCCAGTTGCTTCTATTTCCACATGACAATCTATCAAATGTAGAAGCCTTGGCCCCAATCCTGGAAGCTCTCCCAAACCAACAAGCACTTAACACCTCACCAAGAACAGGAATCCATGGAAAGAAGGGCCATTTGGACCACGACTAAGGCAAATTAGGAGATTTCACATTAATGTCAAAAAAAAGGCACATCAAATTTGAGAGAAAAATTCCATTCTACTTGAAAGACACGACAGATGGAATCAAGTCATATGACAGACCCTGCAATTTCTTTTACCTTCATCTTAATACATCCACTTTTCAATAGAAAAAAAATTATCTTCTGCCAAACAAGTGTCAGATAAACGCAAAGAAGAGAGATAAAAATCTAAGCAATTTAATTCTTTATGCTATGCAACCATGAGATTTAGTTTGTATTTACTTGCTTCTTCTTATGGAGAGTAACTGTTTCATTTCATTCCAAAGTAATTTTTGGGATGGGGCAGATGGGAAGAGAGGGAAATACACTTAGAGATTTCAAACCAAAGTGACAAAATATTTTTGTAAAAAATTGTATGGTGGTATGACTTCTATGTGATTTACTGCTCTAAATTGCAAGACAGAGGCCTTATAATAAAAATACTGGTAAACACAACACAAAATCTAAATTATCTAAAGGACCGAAAAACCCAACCCCGCACATAGATGACATTCTCGGAATTCTCTGCCCTTTCTTGGGAGCAGTTACACCCAAACCATCACTCAGAGCAGAGGCTGTTCTCTCCTGCAAACACCAGCCTGGCCTTTGAAACAGCCCGGTGCTAACAGGCTGCAGGACTGCCTAATATTAGGAAATTATAAAACAACGTGCAAGTGGGGAGGAAGAAGAAAGCAAAGCCCTCCTGAGGATAAAATGAGAGTCTTTCCTGCTCCACCAAAACCTTCCATTTCCAAGGCATGCAGTGCCCAGCCTGTGCCTAGAACAGGTGTGTCTCCTTAAATACCTCACATGTCCCACTTGTGTCTCATGGATACAGTCCTGCGGATTATATTAGTACCAGTGCATACCAGCTGGAGCTACCCCGGCGGTGTCCTGTGACTCCGCACGGGGGGAGCCGCTCCGGCCGCAGGCACGGCCCCTTTGCCACATGATCCCGGAGACAGACAGACAGACAGACAGCGACCCTGCCACTGCGGCTTCCGAGCACTCGTGCTCCAGGGGCCGACTCAGCACAGGGACAAGCAAGAGACTTCCTCCAGAGCTGGAAGGGGGCACTGCCGGAGACAGCGAGCCCAAGCTCCAAGTATCCTTTTCTTTCCCTCCTCTGCTCTTATTACCAGCAAATCTCAACCAATTTATGCCAAACAGACACTCTGAAGATCTTCTTTAAATAAAAAAGATGCGGGGCTAACAGAGCAAAGTCCACTCAGCCATTCCCAAGCAGAAAATGCTGACAGGGCACAATGCAGGTATGGCTAAAGCAGGATGAAAGAAGAACAAAGGAGAGCGAGCCTCATACATCTTCAAGTCAGTGCAGAAAGGCACCCCTTGGCAATTTCAACCTAATTCATCACTAACCTTGGAACATGCTAGCTTGCTGGCCTAAGCAGCTGAAAGAGATAGTAAGGAAATTTTTATAGCAGCAAACACATTAGTGACATTTTTTGTGTCATGAGTGGCACAGATAATACAAAGGGATCAGCTGCTTGGTTTTAGCTATAGCTCTGCATCACAATTCAAAGGAACTCTCCAGCCTGAGGAACTGCCCCATGCCATCCATCATGGAAGGGACCCTGTAGCACTGATCAGGGAGCCAGGGCACCGATGGGTGTGAGAAGCTTTGAGCAGCACACACGGGCTAAGAGGGGGAGCCCTGTAGGGCCCTGGACGATCTCCTCCTTAGTCCTCCTCAGCAGCACAAGTGCCTTCATTTTCCAGAGAACAATTCTTGCAGCAGCTTTTAGGAGAGAGTGTATATGAGTGAAAATTAATGAGCCAATCTTGATGAAAAGCCTAACTTACAAGGAATCTACCACATCCATAAATTATTACACCGTTTAATTAATTCTGATTTCCAGCTTTCAGTACACATCAGGTTTATCTGCCGCTCATCCCTACAGTAACTGGCTCCAGGCATCACAATCAGCTGTTAGGGATGAAGGCATTGCCAAGCTAAACGTTTTTCTCAAGTGCTTTTTCAGTCCACCTTTGCTTTATAACCCCTCAAGGACTGGGTGAAACAGAGGCTTCGATGAACCCAGTTCATCAGTCCAGTGCAAGTTAGAAGCAAAGGGAAATTCTCACATATTTTACATCCCATTCATCTCTTCATCTCACTGGCCATTTCTGTTCAAACAAATCTAGAATAAGAACATTCCATGATACTTCATTCTCAAACACATGAGCAAGACCTCAAAGCCCCCCAGATCCATCTACCCTACAAACACCTTCTTATTACTGCCATTTCTCAGTTTCAAGAGGCCTCAAGCCTGTAACCATAAAAATCAGCATTAACTCCCAGGTGAACTCTTACTACTTAACCAACTATTTATGATGCTGAGTCTTTCACTACCAGGCAAACATCAGTTGCAAATGCCACCCCATGTTCTCAGACACCAGAACTTTAAATGCTGAACAGCCTTCCATAACCAAAATATAGCATCTTTATGTTTTCTTTATTCTTTGCCAGCCACAGTGTAAGGGACTTCCTGGCCAGTTAGCAGCCAGTCTGGTAGGAGCTCTGAACTTCACACATTTGTCAGGAAGTCTTAGAATGCAGACTGTCCTGTACTTCTCAAGCAACTTGAAATCAAGTTGACAGAGCAGGTCTGGGTCCCTAAACAAACAGAGGCCCATCTGTATTTCCTAACTGTGCCACATAGAAAATGTGCACTTCCAGGAACCTTGAGACTTGGTGACACCTAATACGGAAACAGTTACTCAAAAAGCCATTTTTAAAAATCCCCACATTTAGTACAGGAGTGCAATCATTCACTTCATTTTTCCACAAAGAAAAATTTATCAGACTTTGGGAAAACCAGGCATTCTTATGAGCAACCCCTCTGCATAGCCAGGGCTGTGTGTTCTCATAGGGAGAGTGAATTTCTAGGTGAGGGCAAAACAAAACTCCTGAAAGTGGGAGTAGCTGAAAGCAGAGCTGTCCACGCGCCTCTGCACAGGCCTCCATCCAAATGCTCAACTCCCACCCTTGTCAGTACTTGCAAGCCTTTAATCCAACTGAGGTTCTTCACCAACCTCCAGCTATTTCATGACGTGCCTGTCTTGGGGCATAAAATCCTAGAGAGTGTCCCCATAAATCAAGCACATTTGTTATATAATTGAAAAGGTTTTAAAGGGGAAAATGGAAAAAATCCTACCGTCATTAAGAAGAAAATTAATGATCTAGAGCACAGCAGTGATTAGCCAGATAGCTATTCTTTTTTATTGAGCAATCACACTCATAGTTAAGGTGCTTTTTCTGAAAATAATATAATATATAAATAAACTTGGAAAGTTTTACACAATTTTAACCAGTGGAATTTCAGAGTTCAAATAAATTACAAGCTATTTCACTGTTGGACTGTCTGTCTCTAAGGCCATAATTAATTTTAATGTTCAAATTTGCAGTGCCAAACACATGACCAGGAGTAAAATAGAAAAAAAACCTCTTTAGGGCTCTCTTGCAGTTTGTATCAACAATAAAGGAAAATAAGAGGCCATGTAGACTTATGTTCAGAGATTCCTTCAGCCTCATACTTCAAGAAGTATTTAAAACATAAGAAATTCAAAATTCACTTGCTCCATTTGGGGGAGGGTAATGGAGATGAGAGAGAGGAAGGGGAAGGAAATAAAGATCAGCTGTTCCATCAGAGATTTCATATATGAACACAGAGAGGGAGCTTCCTTTCTCTGTGTATCAAACATTGCAAATACAGGAAAAGCCAGGGCTTTTACTTATTTATTTATTCAGAGAGCATTTAGTGGTAGAGTAGACTGGATTTAAATAAAAGTAATTGAAAGCTACCAGTTTTAATCTTGTTTTACATTTACACTCCAGATCATGAAGGATGATCAGTGCTGGTAACTACTAAGCCATATTGATTGGCAACCAAGTATAATCTGCTCTCAATTTGGTCTTATTTTCTGCTAACCAGAGCTGCACTATCTCCAGCTGAAACATTTATTCCATTTCACAGGTATTTATCTGCTGACATTTTTCTTCTTTTTATAATTTTAATAAAAAGCCAATGACTTTTATTAGACATTTTCTCATTTGAATCATAATGCCTGAAAATTCAAAAAGTCATGATCCATTGAGAATTTTTTAATTCATTTTTGTATCTACCATGCTAAGCATTTAAATCCAAACATGTTTAACATTTAAAACAAACTCTTTCATAAAGAGAAGTAAGCTGCAGCTGATGATTTAAAACTGAATTCACATTGCCTCGTCCTTCAAAATCTAGAGCTACCAGATGTTGGCCTCCCATTAGATCTACTTCTTATTCAGCAGCTTAGAAAAGAAGAATAAGCATCCTGAATTTCTTAAGCTTTCCCTGTTTTCTCCACTGATATATTTTACTAATTAAATTTAAAAAAAAATTGCAAAAACAGCCTGAAGGTCTCCTTGCAAAGGCAGCTTCAGTCAGAATAAACTCTTGTTCCTCATGTACAGGGACAGACTTTCTGCAATTGAGCATTCTGTCTTTCCTTAAACCTTTGGCAGAACACAAGCAGTGCCTAAATAAAGAGATCTAAGCTCATTAAGATCTGTGAAAATTGCTTAAGGCAGCCATTGTAATTTCAAGTTTCTCTCCCTAGCTATTAAAAAGATTGTTCAATTCAGTAGCTTTAAGTTGTTACATCTACAGTGCATTTGACTTTTGCCCAATATCCCACAAACTGCCATCAAAGACTACTAAAACCAACAAAAGCAGGAGGTGATGCATCCATTTCCTACCATACACATTCTGCTTCACTTTTCTTGGCACATGTTCTGAGAGGCTGTGATTGCATCTGTCCACATTTTGTTTAGCAATTTATATTAGAGAAAAATCTTATTTTCAAGAAAAAAAATCTTGATACACATGCCAAAATAACAAGAGAAAGCTTAATTTGGTGTGAGGAAGATGGCAGAGAAACAGAAGACAGACCTTTACCTGATCAAACACAATGTTATGTGCAAAGTGCAAAGGAAACTGGTTTTCATGGAACCTTCCCATGCTACTTTCAAATTCATGTTTGCCTTCATAATCCAGGATATTTCTCAAACCACTTCTGTGCTAAGTTCCTTATTTGTTTATTCCTTCCCAAGATAGCACTTCCATTTATAAAATTCACACTTTAATTGCTTGCACAGACCTGTCAAGCTTAGGAAACCTGAAGTGAAGTCTTTCCATTTGCCAGCTGTGTGGTGGAGGATGCTGCTCCAGCTCACCCATGGCCACAGGGTAATCTAAATTCTTCCTTGCTGAGGTGATAAAGCAGGAAAAGCAGCACTCTATTGGACACGGGGCCCTGGTCCTACACCATGCTGGACCATGGATGCAGCCTGGATGTTGAGACAATCCCCCTGGAGAATTTACCAGCATTGTGGCCAGAGAGCAGATGCACAGAACGCATCGCTCTGTTCTTACAGATTTTTGACAAAAGAAAGTCTGGATGCTCTGAAGGAATTAAACCAATAAACCTTCTTTGCTCCTTGCTATAAACAGCGATTTTGCTGGTGTGGAGGGAGAAGCAACCAGGGGGAATAAATCTGCACATCCCTTCTTTAAAAGAAAGATGACTTGTAACTTGGGAATAGTCTAGTAAGAACACTATCTCCCTTCCCTAATGAAGTTCCTTGTCCAGTATTAAAGGAAAGTAATATTCCAGTAGCATTTCAGCCATCTCAAAGGGCAATTTAAAAAATAACGTAGGGTTGTGATGTTTAAACAAGCTTTTCCACCAATTACTTAATAGCATCCAGAGGCTTCTAGCAAGAAACAGGACCCTTCATACCAACCAATTTATAGTAGCAATACCCAGTGAGGCAGAAGACTTGAAGGGAAGGAAAATGCTGGGGGTAAGGAGAGAGGGGAGGTAAAAACCACAAGGAAGATTCTAAGTATATCCAAAATATTAAAACTGGAATGAAAGCCAATGCCCTGAACCAAAACGCCCTGGAAACAGAAACATTAAAAAAAAATAAATTCTTCCTTGTTCCCCCCATTAGATCAGATCCAGAGATCCAGCAGCCCGCTCTGGAGAGAGCCTTGTGCCCTGGAGTATTCCTGTGTGGCAGGTGATGACAGCCAACAGGTCCAAACTCATTTGCCGCAGGACTGCCTGCCATGTGAACTCACAAGGGCTCTGCGAGCAGGAAATCTCCCAAGAGAAGAAAGAAACTCTTGCTATTTTCCTCGAAAAGCCTCCTGCAGAGAGCGGAGCCGTGCTGGAAGGTGGCGAGCGACGCCCGCGCTGCAGCCGCGCTCCTCCTCGGGGCAGGGGAATGAACGCCACGCTGCAGCGAGCTCGCTGCTCCCAGGTTCATGTGGAAGCATTCCAAGCTACTCAGCTTCTGACAGCTCTCCAACTGCTCTTCCACGCGGTATTGCTTTACATTACATTGCTTTCCCTGCCAGGAGGCACTGCTGTATTACAGTACAGTCGTCTAGCAAAATGTAAAACTGATTTTTTCACCTCCCAAATATCAACTGACTGTTGGTGCTGCAGTCACGGCTACAAGCCCTCCTCTGTTAGTTACACTTTCCTGCTTTTGTGCATATACAAGGGATTTTAGTATCTTCTCTTCGGCCTCCTCCCTCCCTGTCATGCTCCTCAGTCCCTTCTGTGGAGGGCAGCCATCCTCAGCTTCCAACCCAAAGTGTCACTGCTGCTGGAGTTAAAAATGTCCAAGTCAGCTCATTAGGTGCATTACCAGCGACTGTAGCACCGAGAGGAGAACTGTGAAAAGTAACTGGAAACATTGTAGTTACTTACACTTCGTTAACAAGCTCAGCTTCCTGTTAACTCAGAATTTTAAAAAAGATGCCGGCTACAGAGACATTTTATAACACATAGACATTTTTAGGCATTTGACTCCTAAATCTCTTCATTTCAGTGTGCTTTACATTAACTGTGGGTTACAAGGCAAAACGAGTTCCCTGCACTGCAGGGTTTCCTTTCTAGTTGTGAACTATAAAAATAGCCACGTTATAAGAGCAAAGGTCTATCTCTCTCTATTCTTCAGCAGTAGCCAGAATAAGGCCAAAAAGAAAAAAAAAAAAGAAAAAAGAAAAAAAAGGGATGGCAGAGAGGGAGGAAAAGCAATGACATAGAATACAGGCAGTCTTTTCCCTTCTTACACCCTGTGCAATTGTTAAAGATCTCCTGATCTAGAGGTTGCATCCGAGCCATCACTTTTAATAAGAACTTATCTGTCCTTCATCGATTTTTCAATCTGTTTAGACTTCTGCTATCCATAACACCCTGTGGCAATGAATTTCACGTGGTAACTGCTGCTTGACAGAGTGCCTCCTCTTTGCCTGCTTTGAATCAATTTAGCAAACACAGGAACTGTGAAGGATCACTCCCTACTCCCCACTCATGACAATACAACACATCTGCAATTTTTGTAATAAGTCATTTTCTCTATGGCAAAGAGAAATCCCAGGGACTGACAGGTCTTTTCTCTGGACCTTCCCTAGCCCTCCACTACCTTTGAAGGTGATTAGAGCTGCACAGTGCCTGTAAGACACTGGCATACCACGGATTTACCCAGCAGCACACTGATGGTTTCTGTTTGGTTTACCAGCTTGGGTAAACATCCACAGTTTGTTGTTTCTTCAGGGAGTACAGGATTTCCTCCCAGCTGCCCATTCATCTCCCTGCAAGAACTTTCTGGAGACTCACTTCAAAGACCTCTTAAGTAGTCTGCTGAGGGAAGAGGTGACATTTTTCTTCTCCCAACAACTGCTGCCACAGTTCTGTCAAATTCTGTACCAAATTCAAGTCAGTCACAATCTCAGCTTTCAAATCCCTGCCATTTTTTCAAAGTATTCCCAAAAGCACAGCAGCTTGCAGTCACTCAAAGCTCATGGTTACTTTCTTTCATCTGTACACCCAACAAGGAGGTCCACGAAGCAGAGAAGCAGAAAGGACACGGTTCTCCTCAGCAAGCAGTGGGGAGGATTGTTGCATTGAAATCTATACTGACAAACCAAGGAAACTTTCTCAGTCTTGTCCCAGCCAATATCCCAGTGTCAAGAAATTTCCCAGGAGGCCCCACATAACAGTGACTGTCCTGAAGGATCAGACTTGGCAGTGCGATGCACAAATCACTACCCTGCCTCATGAGTCCCTGCTAATCCCAAAAGATGTGCTTCACCAAACAGAGCTGCTCCATATAATTGCTTGGCTTATCTCCCCTCTTAGCTGAGCTACCACAGTTCCTAAAAGCCTTAAAATTAATGACAGATATACTTGCAGATTAAAAGCCCTCTACCTGTGTAGTGCTGCGTGCATCACTTGTTCACACAGCACTGCCATTCGCAGTCCTCAGCTGCGGTTGCTCTGTGCTTCTTATAAGCAGCTCAAGTGCTGCTGAATTAGTAAACACTGGGAGGAAACATCAGAGCAGTTTGTTTGACCACAGTTTCAAAAGTTCTGGCAGGCAGTTGTAACACATCAGGAGAAAAATAACAAAAACCAAAGTTATAAACTGAAACACCGAATCTCAGCACCTGACCGGAAAACTGAGCAGGTAATTTGAGCAAACAAATACTCTCATGAACACTCAGTTAACAAAAGTAGCTCGAGACAGATCAACAAAATAATAGCACAGACACATTTTACTTCCATAGTTACAAACCTCTGAATCTGCATGAGGTAACCATAGAATTAACAATCTTTGTTCATTGACAAGAGACCTACAACTACCCCCGAGCATAAAACAGTGTGCAAAAGCTGGGGGAATAAAGTAATCCAGTTCAGCATATTGAAACATTCCTTTTGGATATCTCATTTACTGAATATTTTGCACACAGTGCCCGCAAAAATACATTGGGTGTGTTAAGATCTGTGAGGAAGAATCCCTTTCCTTCAGTTTCCTAAGGAAACTATGTGGGATAGAACATCCCTTTTACTCAATAGGATGAGAAATGGCACCAAATCCCTTGATGGAGTTCTGACATAATGGCAATTCAGAAAGTCAGCCAGAGACCTGCCCACACCCATCACTATGACTTTCCAAGACTGGAATGAGTAAAAGTTGTGTACTCAGCTTCAAATGTCAGCCACCTCTATTTTCTCTTTTGAAATATACACACATATTTATACACACATGTACAACTCCCTTCTGATATTTCTTCTGAAATCCCTACTCTGACACTTCTAATGGTGCTGAATCTAATAGATGGTTCACAATAAGCAGAAACGTTATCACTGTAAAGCAGTTTGCAAAGAGTGCCTTGAACACCATGACAAGAAAATGGCAGTCTGTTCAGAGCTACACCAAGCAGGGAAAAAAGTTTGAGTCCCTTGTCACAGAGCTAGATCTTTGCTGTTCTCCAGAAAGGAGTGCACAAACAGGTGAGGAAGCAGATCCTATCTCCTGTCTTACACTTGGACACCTGTCAAGGCTTTGAGCTACAAAAAGTCAGCACGTACTGTTCGTTCACATCTCCTTTCTTTGGTAACCAACTGAGAAGCTGCATTCTTCTTAGCATAAAAGTATCCAGCTCCAGTTGAACTCGTTTCAGAGAAGATCTGACTGAGAAGAATGAGCGAATCAGGATGCCCTCCTTGAGATAAACGTTCTGGCCACTTGTGGGCATAACTCTCCCAGCAGGAATTGACAACTGATAATGTTATCATAAAAAAATGCATTTAAGCTCAGTTCTGTTAATAAGGTCCTCTCCTAGTTGAAACTAAAGGATCCCTGTTCACCTGGTATCTTCCACGTTTATCCTGCCACTGCTCCAGAAGCAGAACTACTGCTAGTGAGGAAAAGTCACTCATTGTGAGGGAATGGACTCTAAGCCTCAGAAAAGGGGCAATGGATGGATTGACTCTGCAATTTGAGAAGTGTGCTTCTTATCATCTAGGACATTTGCATGAAACAGCTTCTCCAGCTCTTGGTTTAATGAATAAAGGAATCAAATCTTTCAATACGTATTGTAAATAACCACAAATGTTTGCCACCTGAAACAGCTATACATGGTTCTCTTTCCATATGCACCATTTACAAATAAAGATTTCTCAAGTGATCAGCTGAGAGCACTGAAGTAGGCAGAGCTCAATGTAGCCAAATTGAATAATCAAGGAAAAATTTGGACAGCACAATGTTGAAAGTCTTGGAGACAGTTTGCAGCAGCTTCACTATGTTCAGTTTTTCCTTTAACAAATGTTCTTTTAGCAAGCTGGTAATTTTCCTATTGTATCAAATTCCTTGATACCTTCTTGGGAGAAAATTTAGTTGATTCATGAACAATTGCGTGGCTTATTTAAGCTGTGAAAAAAATTCAAGTGAAGAGATGAAGAAACTCCCCCCAAAGCGAAAATGGCAATTGCAGAGCTAAGGAGGGATCCCCAATCTCCTTGGCATTCTGCAGCTACAGGAAAGCACAGGGAAGAGGCCCTCAGCTGAAGGACCACGGTGGAGTTATCTGGCTTCAACTGCCTGAGCTCAAGCTGCTGCTCCCAGTCAGTAGCAGAATCATCACATCCATCCCTTCCCAGAGAGCCCAGAGCTGCCCAGCAGGCCCTGGGGAGAGCTACACCCCAGGATCTATCCACAGGGTTAGGCAGAAAGTAGTATCCAAGGTACCTATCGTGGTAACATCTAAATGCAAGTATCAGAGGCTTTACAGACAAAAAGGGCTTTCCCCCAGGCTGTTTAAAATTTGCATGTTCCTGTGTAGCACTGAAGATAGCAGCAATGGTGATTCATTAAGATAATGATTTAAGTAGGAGGCTTAAGAAAGTCGGGGTGGATTAACATCCAGAGGGCTGCAGTTGGAGCTTCTCCACTCCAGGCCACCACACCACCTTCCCTTTTAAGGGAACAGATGAATTCCAAAAGCCAAGAGAACTATGAATTAGCAGCAGCTATATCACAACTACAATGTACTGAAGCACAAGACCCTCTCTGCTCCAGCCCATCCTCCTTGGCAAGGAAGGACAAGCACGAAATTTTATGCTGCAGGAAAATTTTCACGGCATTTTAAATTATTGGCAATTATAAATTAGTGGATTTCCCTTTCCTTGATTAGTTTGTTAGCCTAAGTTCTCCTCAAAAGAAAGGGATTGTGTCAATGTCTTTTAAACCAGTTTTCCATCCACCTTAAAAACAATACACATTTTCTTCCAACCAATTGTCTTCCCCCACTATGGAATAATCAGATGGGTTTGATAAATTGATTGCTCCCACATAATGATGCAAATATACACACTGGGAAAAGGCACGCAAGTCCCTTCCACACCCCAACTTTTAATCGAATTGTGATCAGTTACAGGCTGAGACATGCATTCTGTCCCTAGCACCAGGCTAATGCTCAGACAGTAACAGGCAGCTCAGACTCCATCCCTGCGAACACAGAGGCCTTGGTACCATGATTTTCATCTTTACTTTCAGTTGCCTTTCAGACAGTTTGGCTACTCTGCTGCTCACTTGGACCGGCTGCAATGGGGCATCCCGGTGTGCATTGCCCACTCACCGCTAGCTGTGCTTGGTCTGAACGTCTTCTAGGCACTCTATCCCATGCTGATTCAGAACAGAATAGCTTCCTGGAATGCAATTACAGAAACAGTGAGGGTTTGTCTTAAAAAGGGATTATTCCAGAACAGCTATTCCTTATTAACTATTCCAAATTGCCTCTTCATTAGGGTGATGAAGTTAAGTGAGAATAGCTCTTCCGTTCAATTTGTAACTTACCTTGGTCTCAATCAATGACCCTGCTTAGATGAGCCCCTTGGTACAGCAACACACACCTACAACAGCAGCTTCACCAACAGAAACACTCACAGCTGCAAGGAAAGTAGAGCTGCTGCATGGGCACATCCCAGCTGAGTTTGTTTTAAGCTGAGCAGATAACAGGATGAGGAAATACATTTTTAAAAAATTGTTGTTTCAATCACAGATCTCACCAGTACTGCCTGTGACATTTTGTACTTTACAAGTCTTAGGATCTGCTTTGTTCAAACTAGGTTTATTCCCTAGGTATCTGAAGACCTTAACAGCAGGGAAATTTTGAGTTCTGGAACTTCTTTGTTTATTAAGTTCTTAGCTTGCAAGATTTCTCATCCAAAAGGGCTGAGAAAGTACCTGGCACATCTTCGATGCTTATTGAATACATTAAATAAATCAAATGTTTTATGATAAAATTCCACTCCCCCACACCAAACAGATGTAAGCGCAAGTCAAGGAGGCTTGAAAAATTGCACTAAAATTGATTTTGCTCCAGTTTTCCCCAAAGGAAAAAATTTGACTCTGGGTTGAGACAAAAACACGGAAAATTTAAGCTATCATGAACAACTGAAAAAAGAAATGGAGAAAAGACAGAAGCCAAAACTAAACTTCACATTCAGCATGTGTAATTTATATTCTCTCTAGTGTTCTACATGAGAAGCATTCCTGGACTCACACGTAAAGTGGGAGTCTTTTTCCTTGGGCTCACCATACTTCTAGAGAAAAATTCAAGATACCTTAATGCTGGTGTCCTCTGCCTACTCAGGGAAAATCACAAACTGCAGAGATCCTGAGAGGATAGAAAAGATAGGACCCAACACAGCTGAGGATGCTGGTATCAAAAGGATCCTGTGTCAAAAAATGGGTGATCCAGTGTGCTGTAACTTGATCACAGTATCAATCTTTCAGCCTCCTTTTGCATACAAGCAATCTTAGTCCATGTATGTAATATTTTGTAAGTAGTTTTTATAGGTTCCTTTCCCCATTGGAGAGAAAGTTAAGAAAAATGTGATAGAAAGGGGTAAGGGAAAATATAAATATATGCAAATCAAATCAGGGCAAAAAAGGAAAAAAAAAAAAAAGGAAAAGAAACTGAAACCACTTCCAGTCTCTCCCTCCAGTAAGTTCCACACTCATGATTTCTGGCACCGCTTCACAGTAACCCCAAAAAATGTTCACCTGCTCCCACGGCACAAAGAAACAAACAGTGAAACGTGAACAAAGAAGCTCCCACCTAGAATGACCAATGTAATCCCCTGAGAGCACACTGAGAGGGGAAAACCTTATCATGGAAGTAGAAGAAAAACAAACACACACATGCACACACACAGCTCCACTGCTGTGCACCATTAGCATCCTCCCCACTTTCCATACACATCCAGTATCAGGAGATTTATATTCAGGCCAAAAGCTCGTGCTGGCAGGAGAGGAAAGTACTTTGGAGAAGAGAGGGGAAGGGGGAAAAAAAGCCTACAGTTTCTTGGCTTGTGATCAGCAGGCTGGATGCATTCTGTGGAAGCAGGCCAAAGCATTGGTTATTATATTCAAGAGAACATCTGAATCGCAGCTCAAGGGAGCCGAGTTTGCAGCTCTCATTTATGCTGTATATCAATTGAATATCAAACCGCATTTTCCGCCTTCTGAATAATAAAGCTTAATAGTTTGGGACTCCCATATGGTCTATTGTTAAAATATTTCCAAACACTGGCTGCTGTTTTATTTCTGAAGGAAAGATTTCTCTTTCCTCTTCAAGTTTTACTTGTTTAAAAGATGCTTGTAGCAAAAAAATATATTAATCTTTTAAATATTTCCAGAGTTTGAAATAGGGCTAAAAATGAGGGGATAAGAAAAAGAAAATATATTTTGAAACTAGCTTTTTCTTTTTAATGTCACATGCAAATGTTTGTTCCAGGCAGAAGCAGCTGGTGCCACCAGGCTCTGCTGTTCAGAACAGGGGGTGCAGAAGCTCTCAGAAGCCATGAGCTGCTCTAACAAAGGAGGGACCACACAGACTCAAGCCATTCACAAAAGGACCCAGGCCGATTATTTGACTATTACTTACAAGGAAGCTTGGCCAGTAAGGTAGGCAGTAAATACTGGAGAAACCTGTTCTGTGCATAACCCAGGTTTGTCTTTTCACAAGTCCTGCTCTCTAATTAGCTACTCATTCCTCGAGGGCGCTGCTGATGGATGCAGTGTATCAATTTGGTATATTTATTTTTAAAAGCCAAGAAACCTGCTAAATAATAGAAGCATCAACATAATAAACACTCTGCAGTGTTAGGAACAGTCACTACTGCTTCTTTGCAATCCCACCAGAGCAGAGTATTCCTGGGCTTTCTACTTTGCAGAAAAACACTCAGTGGCAGAGAGTCTGTAACTCACAAGGGCTGCAGTGCCCTGCTCAGAGCCAGGATGAGAACTCAGAGGTGCTCAGCTTTTGAGCCTGCACCATTCACCCCCTGCTCCATTTGCACAGAAGGACTCAAGTGCTCTGTGAGCAGAAGTGAAACCCTGCAGCACTGCCTGGTCATGCACTGGTGTGACCCCCCCCAGCTCCACCTCATCCAGCCCCTGACCCCTCCAGGGAGTTCCTCCTGTGCTCTGGGACAGGAGCTCTCGGTGTGACACCTTCCCACACACCTGCTGGACACTCAGCCAAGCACAGGCTGCTGAGCCAGGCACAGCAGTGCAATAGCACAAAACCAGAGCTCTTCTACAGCCTAGGGAGCCAAGCAGAAACTTCTGCTCTCTCCTCCTTATCTTTTGTTCTAGCCCTCATTGCTGTTTCTCATTCCTGTCTCCTACTTCCCTCCTTCTGCCAGTGTGTTCCCTCCCCTCCAAGGCCTATCTCCCTCCATCGCCTGCCCTGCTCCAGTGTACAGGGCTTCAGAGTCAGCTGTCCCAACCCTGAAACTGGTTGCTCTTACTCACCAGCTGCCTCCTCCCCAGAAAGGAAGAAATTCCAGTATTTCAACATTTGCTCTCATCCCAATTCGGGCAGAAAAACTGAAATTAGAGACTATGTAGAATGGAAGTTCACAAGTTTAAAAAGAAAGAAAGAAACAAAAAAAAGGAAACCTATTTGTGAACACCAGTACATTTTGTGTCATTTGAAATGGAATATTTTACATTACCGAAACCAAAGTTGGTTCATTTTGGTTTGGTGACCTGACCTGAGAAATTTTGTTCTGAGTCAGTACAAGGTTGAGCTGCTTTTCTTCCCACAGTGTTGCACTGCCCCAGTCACTGCAGCTTGGTAACTCTGGCCCCACTTCTGGGTGAGAGTCCTGTGCTGGAAGGCATTTCCCAAAGCACACACTGAGATCTCCTGTGGCACAGCAAGGCTCCTGGGAGACCTCTACTGCCATATGGGAAGGCCAGGGCCCCTGGAGTCCAGCAGAATAGGTACCTCAGTCAACTGCTCTCTGAGAGGCAAGGATAACCCAGAATCCAATTCAATCTTTTGAACCAATCTCAAGTGAAGCCTTTTAGGTCAGTTAGAGAAAAGCAAACCAAAGAGTATTCCCATTCAGGCAGCAGAGACAGGGCAATGTAACGCTGCTGGTAAAAGCTAGATTATTAATTTTACAGATGATCAGAAATCTAGCATTGGGCTTTTCTAGGAGGAAAATAATGTTTCCATTTTAAAGAAACTACACTGTTCCCTGAAAAAGCCACTCCAAGGAAAATTCAGATCAGTCTCCTACTGACCACAGCAACATTCTTACAAACTGGCTTAAAAATAATGCCATGAACAAATCTCACTCCTGCAGAAACTTCCTCAGTAGAGAACTTAAATTACAGCAATATCAGCACCCTTCTGCCTCCTGCACAGCTCCTGGCATGACCTAAGGACTGCAGGATTTGGTTCATCAGCAGAGTTTAACGACTAGTTTAGAGTCTGACAAGTATTGAACCAGGGAGGTTGCAACAGATGTCTGAACGGTCGATACCTCCCTGCTCCAAGCCAAGGCACGGGCACAGCTTTTATGAGAGCTGGGTAGGAACTGCTGGTGGAGCTGCTGAAGGCTCTGAGTTCTGCCCCAAACATTAGGGGTGCCACCAACCCATGCTCAGCAACCAGTTCTTAAAACAAGTGGAGAGGACTCGGAGGGAAGATTAGTATGCATTAATAGAAAGTTATTTTAGTAGTTGTCCTGTAGACTCCATAATGCAGCTCTTGTAGTGTGAGTTCTTCCCCCAGGTCTGTTTATCTGAAAAAAGGCAGTGTGCGTATGGATGGATTTGATTTACTCTTGAAAAAAAAGGAAAAGGAGAGACACTTAGCCTGTAGTTTCAGTGTTGGAAACTGCAATAAACCTCTCTTTTTATACCCCATAACCTTGTGACTGTTTTATAGGTATAAGGAATCATAACCAGAGAAAGATTTAGCCTAACAGTGATCTGCCCTCAAAGACATTAATCTGTCACATCTAATAGAAGGGGAATAAGGAGAGGAACCCTTCCTCTCAGCAATTCAAACAGATGGTGTATGGCTTTGGTGGGAACTTACTGCAAGTTGCCCCTGTAACAAGGGTAAATTTGGCAATGCTGCACACCCAAAGATGCTATTTACGAGTCAGTGTGAGAAATATCTCTGCACGATTTCCTTGTGTTTTAAAACCTGAATTCTCTACAACCATATCTCACCACTTTTGTGGTTGACACATTCAACCAGCTTTCCACCCACTTTTTCACCCCCTTTTTGCCAGCAAGATTGAGTCTCTCTTGTTTGCAATTTTTAACTCTTCTCAAAGTAATTTTTTTACTTTTGAGGGATCAGCAGAAGATGATTAACTGCATCATGTGAACATGTTAAAGCATAGTTTTCTACCAGTACTTCAAATATAATTTTCTTTGTCTGGGCTTATAGTAGATTCTTTCTTACCCTACAGAGCACATCAAAGTCTTCAGTTTACTTTCTCTTTCTTTCTTTCTTCATACCCTCTATAGAAAATAAAAGGTTTATTTTCTCTCTTTCCTTCCTCCACCTCAACCCCCAATTTCTCTTTTCTAGTTTTATCATACAACTTCTCTTCCCTGCTTCTCCAGACTCATAGAAGCGTTACTTGATCACCTTGCTCTGGATTCCTGCCTCTCCTCCAGAAGAGCAACAATTGGCTCCTGGGATACTTTGCTCTGTTTCCTCTCTTGGAATACAGCCAAGGCTTACTCAATTCTCTCTTCCTCAGGTCTGCCACTCAGCCCACTAACCTATCCCCATTTTCCACCCACACTGAACAAGACATACGGTTTCCAAACTTGTCTGGAGAGCTTAGTCCCAAATTCAGCTCATTGTCCTATAAGAGACCAGACATGAAACCAATACCCAATGCTTTAGAGTTCCCATGATATCTCAAAGCAGGTGAAGACCATTATTGTCAGATTCCTAGCATGCAACAAAGCTGATAGGGAGCACTGAAAGATATGAGGTAGGAAGAGACCAAATTCACTTGCAGTGGCAGTCCAGGGGTGTATAGTGAATTCAAAGGAGCAGTAAACTTAGATACTGGTTTTCCAGACTGGTCGGGGAGGATTGGTATTAGAGGACCTGAGGGTAATCCCCAGATTACCCTTCCCCACACTCGCAGGGAGCAAATGTCACTTTGCATGGTGAAGCATGCCAGCTCAGGGGCAAGCTCTGTGTTTCACATTAAGGAGTATTAGTGTGGAACCCAACTTCCTTCCCCTCCCTAATTTTTATATAGCTGAGAATCAAAACGAGCATATTGTTTCAGTCTACAACAGACAACAGCACCGCAGAATAACAGCAAAGGGAGAGAATGAAGGAAAATAAATGCAGGTGGTAGACACTGCCCTGGCCACTGCATGAAATGAAGGCTTGAGTGCACATTTTTGCCTGATTGCATAGCTGTCTCTGCTGCCCATCTAATCTGCTTAGAAAACTGGTTTTGAAGGATATGGTTCAGACATACCACTCGCATGGGGAGGGGGGAATGATGAGGGGAGAAAAAAAAAAAAAAGTGCTGCAGCTGCAAAAGATAAAAAAGAGACAACTAATTTTCTCAGAGCTTGCAACACAACCTCTCCCCCTCCTCCACATGCAGTCACTGCACTGGCAGGATAAGCTGGAGATTCTCCAGCGTAAGCAAAGAAGGCACAATAAGGTGTGCAGGCCCTTCTCCACCCCGCTCCCCACAGGCCTTGGGGGTACCACAGAAAGCGGAGGCTGACAGCCCTGCTGGCAGGGAGGGGGACATTCCTCTGCCCACTCCTTTCCTCTGCAGGCCCGTTTTCCAGAGGGGACGTGAGAAATGCACAGTGCTGGATGTTATGCCGAGACAATAATGAGCGTAAGAGAGCTGCAGACTCCTGCTGTACCAATTGGTGGCCGGGTTCTGAACTCCCATTGTGTGATCCGATTTCTCCTGTCATTCAAGCCATTTTGCAAACTCCAAGCATACGTTCATTTAAGCCATGTGTCCTGAAATCTAAACAGCTGAAGGGGACAGGCAGAGAGAGGTAGGGAGAGAAGAGAACCACTGGATTTCTGGTGACAGTGTCTAAAATACACATTTGCACAGGGAAGTCTCACTTTAGATCGTCACTTAGCAAAACAACTCCAGCTGCTGACAGGCAAGAGGTACAGTTTCAAGTGACCATCAGACATAAAATAGGCCAAATAAATTACTGCAGTCTAAAGGGAGTGGGTGTGTGTGCTCTCACAAATGTAACAGAGATAATAAATGGATTACCACTGGGTGACCCAATGTCAAGATTAGCAGCCCCAGTTCTCATTTCAGTTACACCGTAGCAATGACATTACCCAAGATCGAGCAGAAGCGAAACTGAAATCAGATTCCAACCCAGGATGTCAGGAAGGCAGCTGCTTTAGTTTTTTAATGCCTAGAATTTCAATCCAGTTTGCTTTGTTTCAAGAGCCTAAACTGCCTCTGGCAGAAGGGGCAGCAACCTTTGCCAGATGCCACGTGATCTGCAAGGACATTTTCTAAACGGAATTTTTTTTTGAGGTGGGGTTGTGGGGAGAGGAAGTAGGGGTTTTTAGGGATAGAGGTAGACAGCACAAGAAGTATTTTGACATGTTTTGTCCCTTTCCTCAAAGATATTTTGTCCCTTATTTCCATTCTGTGCTCATACATACAGTTACCCTCTCCTCTGCTCTCTCCTACACATACACCATGTTTTCTTTGAAAGAATCAAGAAAGCCATTTCTGGCCTTTGTGGAGTCTTTGAGGAAACATTGTGTGAGTCGTTACTCCATCATTGAAGTAAAGTACAAGGGGTTTTTACATATATAAAAATAATTTGAAGCTTTCCAAATATTAATTGCTTATGGAAATGAAGCATTTGCTAATAATAAATTCCCCAAACAAATGAGGAGATAGTTTCAGTCTGACTGAAAAGCTTTCCCTTGCTAATTGCTAAGAATACCATTTTGTTGTCTTTTACAATGGCAATTTCATTTGTTCTCCAATTATCCCAATATTTCAGTCCTTTCTCTTTCACAACAGAATGAAAAAGGTCCAATTCCCATCTCCAACGAAACTTTCAGAGTCCTGCAAAACCAAGTGAGAAACTGGCAATTAGGATGAGCCACGAAAGGCCCTCAGGGCAGAGACTGCCTATGTGGGTTGCAGAGTCCACCTGCACACCTTTTCTTACCACATCGCCCACAGTCCCCTCCGAGTCTGCCGAGTTTTCACAAGTATCTACTACAGGCTACACCCGACTGTGGCAACTGGGTGCTGGAAGTGCAAAGAGGAGCTGAAATGCTGATAACCCACGCGAGTGCTTAGAATAGCAGATGCCAGGGGGAGAGAAGGGGGCCACCAGCTGAATTTGCATCACACAAGGAAATAAGTCAGTTGGGCAAAAGCCCCATATGGCTGCTTGGGAATGCAGAGCTAAAAGGGCTTTCAACTGCTTGGAGAACTGCAGATCTCCTCCAGCTTCTCATCTCACTCTCTGCAACTTGGTGCAGAAGCATATGGAAAAGATTTCAAAACCTCTCAGTACTTCTTACTTTACAAGAAAAGCAACTAGTCCTTTGCATGAATAGGTTTTCTGCATTTAAGAATCAAAAAGCACTTAGCTACAGTACTTGCCCTCTATCCACTTAAGGGACGAAAGGCCCAGCCTAGTTTGCTCGAGGTCAAATAGCAAGTTCAGCAGCAAGAGATGACAAGGGCTCAGGTACATCCAAATCCCATTCAACTGCTGTACCCCTTAGACTGAAGGGATGTTAAACACCCTCACGGCGTCAAGAATGACTAATGCCCTCCCAGGTCAGCTTGTGATAGAGAACTGGGAACTCACACATCTCCTTCCTTCCTCTTGCCTCCCACTCCAGTATTGTTGCAAAGCCCACGTGATGATATTTTCCTAATCAGCAATTAAATAGTTAATGCTTCCATTACGGCAGATAGAACAGGAGTTGCTGCAGGGAAGGTATGCAGAGGGAAGGAGGAGAAAAGAGACAGCAAGGAGGAAAAAACAGAGAAACAATCCTAAAGGAAAAGCAGTTTTCCCACAAAAAGGAGTGATTAGTTGACTAGACAACATAACCCCTAAGACTTTGTCTAGACTAGGATAAAATGCTATTCTGTTGAAGGTGTTTGAGTGGTACAGTGTAGGTAAGGCTCGTGGCCTTTGAGGATGTGGTAGCTGAGGAAGAGGCTAATTAGGACACGTTCACTAAGTGTCTTAATGTTCCATGTTTAAATCCTTGCCCAAGAACTCAAGGCTATGCAAAGCAAAGGTCTCTGATGCTGTTTTAATGATTGTAAAAGCAAAGCTATGACACAGTGCAAAAAAATCAGAATGGTGAGGAATTACTGAGTCTCACATCCCCCATTTTTCTTATGCTCACTGAATGCCTGGGAACATTTGCATCTTAAAATATTCACCAGCATTTTACCAGACAACCTACTATGACATTTTTCCTCTAAAAATCTAATCAAAGGTCTAAATGCCAATAGTAAAAGAGACCACAGGCTAACAGCCTACACTCCTGTGAAACTTATCCTTTTGCTCCAGTGTTTGCACAGGCAGATTTTGGAAATAGGGCACGAGAGAAAAAGAATATAGGACTATGAAGAGTGTGCCCAAGGCTTCAGCAAAACCATCATTTCAATAACCCATTACCAGATTTGTAATTAAAATCAAATCCCACCTCACTAGGACAGCCAGGTGTATCCACAGAGACCTTGTTTTGAGAGTTGCTACACTAAATACCAGGAGAATCCCAAATTCTGTAGCTCCTTCTTAACCCTTCCAGCAGTATTTCAGGAACCACCTGTCAGTTTGAAAGACTGATTGTTTTTCTCTGAGCTTGTTGCAGGCTCTAGGTGTGCCCCTAACCAAATAGGCTTACCACTTAAAAGCTTAATTGCACCTGTGGCTTAAACCTTATCCCAGACAGCACTTGGGAGCATTTGGATGTTTCAGGTGTGAGACTGGGGCCTGCATTCACAGAGCTAGTCATGTCAGAGTAGGAGCCCCTGGTAAAAGTAGACAGTACACTGGGGAGCAGGGGATGAGGAAGAAAGAAGTGCTTTTTTCATTTTGATTACACTTAACTGTATTTACATTTCCACAGTAAGGCTTGAGTAATGTCCACCTCCTTGTTTGTGACTGAGGGCAGGTTTCAGAGTCTCAGATTTCTTTTCCACAACAAAAAGATCAAAGTTTGAGCCACTTGTGCAACCTAGGTGTTTACAGTGAGCTGGTCTAATCGCATGGCAAGCCCTCCCTCTCGTTATCAGTCTCACACTGAGCCAAGCTCCTTCCTTCCATAAGCACCAGGGAAGGCTGAGAGGAGAGAGCCCACATCTGGTGTGGATTATAACCCACCATCCTTCTATCTGCTCTAACATGGGAACCAAAATACAGTGTGCAAGGGAAGGGTTTAACATCTTCAAGTAAATATTCACTCGAGATGTGGTCTGCAGGGCTGACAAAGCATTTCCAGGTTGTAGTTTTAAAGAAACTTTCTAAAAAGCAAGCAAGCACTGTGTGAAGCACCAGAATGAAAGAAAAGGCTCCCTTCACTCATCTTCTCTATTGCCTAGGTAGTACAGGCTCATGGTGCATCCTGCTGTCAAAGGAAACCTGTGCTGCCTTGTCCAAAGTTACTGGCAAAAGAAAGATGAAGAAACCATGCAGACAAGCTTCCACATTCCTAATCTCCCTTTGTCTCATGCAAAGGACACACAAACTTTCTGGGTTTTCATTTTGTAAGCTATGAAATAGAGCTAAATTTTAGGGGTTTGTGAAATGGTTTTTAATTAATAATTGCAAAGCACACATCTTCAGATGAAAGGTATCATATAAATATTAATGAGCTCAGACTACCGGCAGTATGTGTGTCTCTTAGGAATCATAAGCACCATGGATGGATCAAAGAGGACATGTAGCTCTAAGAGACAGAGTGGTGGGAGTAGTCTCTGTCTTTAACTGTATTTTAAAGTAGATCCTCAAGACTGTTGTGGATATGCCCTATCAAGTTACAGCAGCTTTCAATTAAAATGACATTTTATCCTTAGGCAAAATTCCACTGCGCACCTTTTAATATTAGCAGGGCACATTTTCACTCACGTAGATATTTCTTCTACATACATGCATTACTAGATCTTTGTAAACAGGGGTCGAACCAACTGGGAAATAGGGATTTTACCTTCATTTTCATCAAAATAAATACCCCTTACCTAGTTACATCGCTGAAAAACTTCCAGCTCCACTGCAGTGCCGTGACAAGAAGCAGGGTGAGGATGTGGCAGCTGTTTGCTTCGCGGTGCTCCTAGCTCAGCCTGGCAGCACTTCAGACATGGAGCTGTCCTTTGAACGAATTCGGCAGAAAACGCCGCATGCTGAAGGCGCTGCTCCTGTTGCCCTGAGCAGGGGCAGCACCAAGCTGCGGAGCCGGGGGGGCTCGGTGCGGGCCGCTGCGGGGGCTGTGTGCGGGCATGCCGCTGCAGCGAGCCGGCAGCTCCGCCGCGGCCTCCGGGGCCGGCTGCCCCGCTGGGCAGGCACGCCGGGGAGGAGGCTCGCAGCCTCCTCAGGAATGCGGGATGGCCGCAGGCCTCGGCAGCGCTTTCCAAAGAGGTGCTTACTTTGTTTCTCTTAGGGTCCGGCAAGCCTGTGCTTTTTTGTTGTTGGGGGCGGTGGTGGGGAACGAGGGAGAGTTGCCTCGTTGGGGTTTTTAAAAATACATTAGAACTCAACAGGGAGCAGGGAGCAAAGACATTTCTTTGCCTGAGGAAAATTCAGTTTTATCAGCTGCCTTCCTACCTTTCTCCAGCTGTAAGACACCATGGACAGCTTTCTGCCTACTTCTCTCCTAAATGCTTTGTGAGGCTGACACGTGGCCAGCCAGGGGGGCTACAGCAACTTGCCTCCAGTCTGGGGCTGCACTTCATTTCCTCAGCAGAGTCAGAGCAATGGCCCTCTGTCCTGCTCATCTCGGGCACGTTTCCATAAGCTCTGCTCTCTGCAGTTGCTGCTAAGGCACTGCTATAGCTGCCTCTGGTTTTGTCTACACTGGAGCAACTGGGACTGATTGCTTAGTGCTGGTAGCAAGGACAAAAATCGGATGGTGTAGGCACACTCAGTGCTTGTAATTGTGTCCCTGAGCTTCTCAGAGGGAGCACAGCAAAGAGATGGCATTAAGAGGCCTTACCACTTCTTTGGCAAAAGAGGTTGAAATTTGGAAGATGCTCAGAATAAATAACACCTTGATAGTTCAGGAAGAAAAATTGCCCAGAAATTAATTTCCTCCTATGTTGCCAATAAAAGATGGGGTATTCACAACCCATGAGTGGTGTCCAAAACAATAATAACTTGGATCTACTTGCTGGGCTCAGTGCTAAAACATATGACAGGAAACGTAACTGTGTTTTGATACCAAATAACATAAATCTGGACACCATGCCAACAATTTTCAGACAAGGAACCATGAACCCTAACCAGAGAGATTGGGAGGTTAATTTCTTCCCTGGCCACACCAGGGAATTTTACACCTCTGTATGAATAATGTTTTCATAGCAAACCCAGGCATCAGCCCTAGCAAATACCTCTCTGTAAACTCTAACCCAAAAGAATCACTTTGGAAAAGGTCATACCACCTCCTGTCCCCAGAATTAAGTTAATTAGCACTTGTCCCTCTCTGTATAAGGTCAGGGATCCTCCCACAAAGAAGGTACACAACCAGATTGTTAAAAGATGTACATATGCCCTCTTAAGCAAACAGGCTTCTTTGTAGTATCACTAAGATTCCCTCTGGTCATCCCTGTAGAACTCTTGATTGGAAGGGAAGCAGGCTGGGAGATCAGTGTAACCAGTGCTTTGCCAGGTACAAGGAGCACAGAGCACGCCAATAGGAGTGCTGATATTTTAGTACCACGTGATGATCTCTCTCCATCTGGATGATTTTTATTAGGTTCAGCATCAGCCCTCACGACGAATGAAATATCTGAACTATGGGAATGTTTTCTCATTGAAGTTGAAAAATTTGCAATGCATCTTCCCCTCTGACACTTTATTCTTATTTCTTCTTATTCCATCCAGGTACTCGTAATATATATATATAATGGAAGTATTTCACTTCTCCTCCATGTGACCACCTACATGCATTGACAGAAAGCAAATCCAGGTAAGACCTGCTATCAGTTATATCTGGGTGCAACTGAAGTTTGATCAGCAATGAAGGTCAACACACTGTTCTGTATATTCTGTCCACAAAGATATTACACAGTGCACTTAGTGAAAGAGGTTTAAAAATAGCCTAGCCCACATGGTTCTTGGGCACAGAAATATTGTCAAAGGTTGCCTGCCACAGAACTCAATTGCTGATTTACAGCAGTAGTTTAGGAGCAGAAACCCAGACCCAAGTGTTTAGTTACCAACATGTCCATTCTAATCTAACACAGCACAAACTGTGTAGGATGCTAAACCCCCCCTTTCAGTCAGCCAGCCATGGCTGCTTGCTCTGGGCACAGCCTCGAACCTGCTAAGCAAGAAAGGATTACACCAAGGACAACAGGCTCCAGTTCCCCGGAGAGAGCACTCCTTTGCAGACCCATAAAAAAAGCGTTCAGAGACTATTTGTGTCAACTCCCTAAACCACAGACCACAACTAGCCCTCCCTCTGAAGCACTTGCACGCTGCTCCTTGCAAAGCTGGAGCAAGATATGTTGGCATCCAGATCAGCGCCTTCGGGGGCCCACCCGTCCCTCTCGGTCTCCTTCCACCCCTTATCGCAGACTTGCAGACCCTCTCCCTGGGCAGCAGCACAAACTGGGCTGTATTTGCCTCCAGGTTTGGCACTCTCGTGTTTCACCATCTCCCTGCTCCTGTGACCCAGGGTGCAGCCTGCCCACCTCCCCGGCTCCTCTGATACCAAGAGGCACATAATATGTGGAGAATCACGAGTAGGAAATGTGAAACTGGCAACTCTGGCATTAGAAACAAAAGAGGATTTAGGATGCACTTGGCATTTCAGCTTTAAAATAAACGAGGCAAAACTGAACTGTAGAAAGGGAATGGCTTATGGGCAGCTGAGACTTTGTCCTAGACTTTCAAGCCAGTCATTTCCCATAAATACTCATAATTTCAAACATAAGAAAGGGGGAGAGGAGACAAAACAAACTGAGTCAACTGCTTACTGCCTTTCTGATTCAGACTCCTCAGCAGATGTAGGACTGAAATTATTCTAGGAAAAAGTTCCTTTTTATGTATCTGGGACAGCCCCCAAAATTTTTACCAGAGGGGAAGAAGAGGACAAGAACTAAACAGCGAACTTGTCCGCACCCTAGCAGGAATTCACCCATTTTTCACCTCCCACAGGTATCATTAGCATGCTACTGAGAGCAGAAAAGAAGCAGCTAAGATCAAACACAAGCTAGTAACAAAGCTCTTCCTCTTGTCATCCTGCGATGGGCCAGAATTTCTGGCTGCAGCTTGTCTTTCCCTGAGAGGCTGGGCCAGTTCAGTCCCTTTTATAAGTGCCACACTATGAACGTGCTACAGCTGCGACACAGAAAGTGCAGAAGGCAGGAAGTCTGACATTCACACCAACCTCAGCCCCTTCACTCACACCTCTTTTCAAATAGCTTTAGCACATGGAGCCCACATTTTCACGTTCTCAGGACTAGCTTTATCTATTGCACTGCAAGTTTAAGAGAAATTTTTGAAATAAGTCTCTTTTTCCACATTCAGGGACTCACTCAAATGAGAACAACTTTTAAATTGTTTCTGTAAACTGTTCTCCTTTCTGATTTTTGCATTAAGCTGCCACATTCCCTTTTAAAATAGTATATATAATTTTAAAAAAATAAAATACAGATTGAAACACCATACCAACTGTTGTCACAGCCCAAAAATGTCTGGATTTTCAAACTTAAGTCCACCACTGTGTAAAAAGGCCACACACATGTAAGTGTCAATCAGGCTCAGTGGCATAACAGAGGGACCCAGGCTGAGCTTGCAGAATGGCACAAACTTTCCTGGACAGAAAAAGAGTGCCAGTTCTCACTCATCTGGAATAATTTCTGCATTTTCCAATGCAGACATTTGGAATTTGACCTCAAGAAGCCAGGTGCTTGATTTCTGCATCTTCTGCTTTGCCATGTTTCGTGACAGAACAAGAGGAGAGAGAAATAAGAAAAGTGTATTATTTACAAGGCTATGCCTTAATTACACCTAATATTACCATAGTTACTGTTTTTGCAGACAACTTAAGTGGTCTGTTCTGTGCCCAAAAATTCTGTAGCTGATCCTGTGCATTTTTAACAGAAACACTATCTCCATTCCCCTCCTCTCAGCACCAGGATTAAAATAAAGTAACATTCAAAGTATTTGTGGGAAATGGCAAACAAATGAGTAGTAAAGCCTGGAGGTTGCTTGGCAGCAGAAATTAGCTATGGCAAGTAACTCAGAGAGGGCAACAAAACGTTGTCCAGCATTTGGACACTCAGCACAAGACTGATGGCTGAGGGGAAAGGGCCAACCCCACATGATACTGCCAGGTCTCAAGTACTATTTTGAATCAGGTAAACTAATATCCCCTGTACCTGTTCCAAACCACACAGTAATACATGGTCTCTGTCTACAAAGTCTGCTGGCTGCCCCTTTTGGAAGTAGCATCTATCTTGGTGAAGATCTTGTATTTTCTCTTGGTCTCTGGAAAGGGATCCCAAACAAGTGGCAGGGACACAGGGGTTTGGAAGCCTTTGCATGTTTATCTTTACTGATAAGGCTGCAATCCTTGCTGCAAGCACATCAGCCTGTGTCTGCAGCAAAACCTTGTTCCAGTGGATGCCTGCCTTGAAACAGGCTTCCTCAGGACTGGGCAATGCCTTTAACCCCTTAGTGCCCCATCTAAAGAAGCCTTAGTGCAGATTTCTTTTTCTTGCTGGAAGACGCATCATGTTTTCATACAACTTAAAAAACAAGCAGGTAAGTCAGACCTGCTTTGAGACAGCAGCAGTGCAGATTATACAGATTATATACTTCCACAGATACTATCACAGCAATTTACCTCAGAGAGTTTCATCTCCTCAAACCTCTGGTTCTGTGCAGATCAAAAGAATTGTCCATTTAAAATAAAGGGATGCAGCTATCCAAACTGTGGGTGGAACACATCAAAATTCACTAAGAGGACCTATTGAAATTATTTTGTCTAACTGATTGGTGACCTTCAGCCAGAGCTATTTGGATTCTTAGAACTGGAGAATCAACTATGATTCCCAGCCATCTGATCTTTTTCTAACAGGTTAACTAACCTCGTTCGTGCAGCTTTGTTAATGAAATCTCAGATCACTCACGAACACGCACGCCAAGGGCAAATATCCAGAAAGTCACCAGGGATCTCCCAAAGCTCCCACGCCAAGAGCCTGGACAGCCTGCAAATGACAAACAAGTGGCTTTTCTCTGACAGCAGGTTTCATCTATTTGTTCCCACTTGTTCTTTCCCCATCTTCTTCCTACACCACTGAGTCAACCTTGACCAGACAAGTTTCAGTTAAGCATGTGCTTTGCCAGAGGTGTTTTTAAATTATGTTTTTAAAAGTTTATTTATAGTATACACGCAGAGTGCATGATGCTTTCATGGCTTCTGGAGACTTCAGCAGAACTTAGCCAGGTGGAAGGAACATGAATTCATCAGCTGGCCCATGGAAAACCACCTCCTCCTAACTGTGTCTATCTGTGCACCTCAACACAAAGATAGAGTGCAATAAAACAATTTTTACTCTGTTAAGTCCTACCCATTATTCATAATATCTCTGATCAACATACTGGAAATTCCAATTGAAAAAATGTAGAGAAATCCAAGTGATCCTCCTCCAGCTGATCAAAAGCAGCAGCCTGTGAGACAATGCAACTATTCTATGAGCAATTTCCCATTAGGGCAAGGGTTGGAAAACAGTCCTATAAAGTGAACTGAGTGAAACTTGCAGTGAGAGTTACATGGTCCAGCACTCCTTGCATGTGGCAAACAGTAAGTTTCATGTAGGGGTTTGTCCTGGGTTGTATTTGACCCATGTGACCAGTTTCTCTTTTCATAAGAAAAATGTAACATGACCACAAGATCATTTCCAAACAGAAAAGCAAATATTTTCAGGAGCAAGCCTCTCAGCTAAGTTCTGACCCTAAAAGACAGTTGTTCTTATGGTTTGGCTTCTGAATTATCCGCAGCACAAGTCTGCTTGCACAAGAGATCCCCATCCTGCTCCCTGCTCTGTACCTGCCTGGGCAGGGAACACCCACTGCACAGGCCCTTCAGATCAAAGCTGTGCTCATGACTGCTTTCAAGACAAGTTTAACTTTCCCTGCTCCAAAGGGGTACAGTTTGCTGAAATACTGTTTCCTCAGCTGCACAGCAAATACAACCAGAGCAAGTTACTCAGAATAATGGCTCAGAAACCACAATTTTAGAAGGTGGCACAGAGGCGTTCTGGGAGGAGAAGAAAAGGATGTGGTAGGCAATTTGCTAATGCCCAGAAACTCTGTCTTGGAACAAGCAAGCTGCACACCAGAATGCCTCAGGACAGGGCTGAGTCCATTGCTCTCTCCACAACATCAGCTTTTTCTAAATAAAGATGTCTTTACACGCAGGACTTGGGAAACTTAATTCAGATTAACTAAAGTTGTGAATTTAAAGTGAATTAGCTAAACCACATTGTATCTCTGTACAGACACTCTCATTCAATATTAAAAGGAACTTTAATTTCATTTATCTCATTCTACTAAATTAGGAGCATTTTAATTCTAAGAATGCCCATGCAGGGATTAGTGGGTTGCACAAATGATGAAGTTACATGCTATGCTGGAGATGAATGTGGCATAAGTCTCCCCAATTCCATGCTAAAAAATGCTCATTTCCCACCCACTTAAAAATAAGCTAACTAAAATTACAAATTCACAGTTTCTAATTACCCATGCCTAAAAATCTAAAGCTGCATTTAGAAAAACTTGCCTCTGGCTCTGCATCTGTCTTTTGTTTCAATCTATGAGGCCATATGCATAGTTTAAAAATTAAACTATCAGAAGAAAAAAAGAATATTGTTATAATAAAAAACCAGGAAACGACAACAGCACATAAGAAATATTCACAGTATTACTTTAAAAAATGCCAGACACCAGACCCAAGGCACATCAGCTGCACTCTGCCAATGGAGCTGGATCTAGACCATTCCAGGAGCTACTGATTTGACTGCCTAACAGAGAGGATAATTCTCAAGTTTTAGAATTGAAATTGTTATGTTGTTTCAAGGTGTACTTCCAGCTTACTAAGTAGTACGGACCTGTTACAGCTTCATCATGGGTCTTACAACACCACAGCCCAGACAGTGGCCTGGACAGAACATTTCCTCAACAAAATGCTCAGCAAAAATCACTTCACAGAGGAGAAATGGCACCTCATGGTCAATCTCTAGCTGCCATTTGGGAAGAGACTCGACCTCTCTGCTTCAGTTTACCTGGGATGGCTGGGACAGCTTGCAGCAAATCAGAACCATGGACCATCAGAAGTCCAGGTAGCACAAGGGAGACTGCCCAACTGCTTGAAGTGAGAGCAGTGTGGTTGCTGTGGTTGCTAAATATACTGAACCTGGAAGATCTTCCCTACAGAATACGTGCTATTTTCCATGCCACCACTTTCAAGCTGGAGAGGAAGCAAAATAAGGATAAAGAATTTTTATTATAGATCTTAGGTAAACAACACTCGGGCTCCAATGCAATCTTCCACAAGAAAGAAAAACAACTTCTCAAGCAAGTTCAGATTGTTAAACAGGAGACACATGAAAGCATTGCCTCAGAATGCAAGGAAACCCCAGGCTGGCTGGTTGGGAAAGAATTAGCAATACATAATTAAAAAGAGCACTCTCCCCTTCCTCATCCCTGAGGTGAACACAGGTCCTGCATATTACTGACTTCTTCATCAGCACCAGACAATGAAGCTATCACTTGAGGTCTTTCTCCTTTCTCCCCAGGCCTCTCTCCCTCATGCCTTCAGTTGCTGGAGGCTGTTTCACACCAGTTCCTGCGAAGGTCCCTGTGTGGCAGGACATGCTGTTTGCATGTGCAGCTTGTGATGAAAGATTTGGCCACTGGAGAACACCAGGAGGGAGGAAACCAGGTAGCAGCACTTATCGTGACTCGTGATAGAGGCTCAGTGCTCCCCCACTGGTGACCTTCATTGAGCACCAATGGAGCCAAGCCTCCTGTCCTCGTGTCTAGAAGGCAGGAGCAGGGCAGAGCTCAGCTCACACTCCACTGAACAGAGTAAATCCTGTCATTTGGTAATACTGCCTGGATGTCTCTTGGCATCCTCTGCAGACGATGCCAGCAGCAGCACGCTGGAGCTCAGATCCCTTGCTGCAAGAGTCAGGGGCTGAGGAGCAGCCCAGCACAGTGCAGGGGTGCAGCTGAGCTCTGCTGTCCTTGGCACCTCCAGAGGCAGGGAGTGCCTTCAGTGCAAGTCTGTCATATATGAAGAGAATACCCAGCTCCACACTCATGGAAAGGCTAGAAACTCCCTCACCTCAGGGCATAAACCAACCACCAACTTCCTCTATGTGCAAGTTATACCATATTTGTTTGTTTTAGGAGTTCTTGTACCTTTCCCTCAAGCATCTGGTGTTTGCCTGTCTTGGAGAAAGGATGCCAGGCTAGACAGACAGATCATGGCTTCTTTCTGGTATGGCAATTACTGCATTCCACCCTGGAAGGGGGAGAACACACTGGGGAAAGCAAGGAATGTTAGATGGCAAGTTCCAGTAACACATGGCCCCATTAAATAGCTTTCCCTCCCTGTCTGGCCCTGCACAGCCATGCCAGCAGCACACCAGAAGCACACAGCAGCACAACTTGGCCCTTTGCACTCTCAAAGAGTCCTGTGTTCCACCGCAGAATTTGGGAACAAAGCTGAGCAGGGCTCAGCCCTCATCCTGGAAATCCTCACATGTGCAAGAAGCAGGATGTTCCCATGCAAAAAAATGTGTTACAAAATAAGGGGACAGAGCAGAATTGAGGTCTGCAACACAAGTTAATACAAAATACAATATTTAAAACCAACAGATCTCATTAGACACCGTCCTCCCCTAATATCAGGTTGGATCAGTCATTGTCCTACAGGATATATGCCTCTAGAGCAAAAAAAAATAAATAAATAAACCCCAACCAGAAAACAAAATTCATCAAAGGTTAACTACAAAACCAATTTGTACAAACTTTGAGTAAGTCAACCCACTTCCAGCAGAATTTTAAATAACTGTATCAGTCTGTGAACTAGGGGCTTGGGAAAGTGTTTATACCTGAAATGGGCATTTGGCAAAGCCTCTTTCTTCCTGCTCTGGAGCCAGAAGGCTCCCAAGCTCCCCAAGACAACTGTAATTTGGGAAACTCAGACCTGCCTTTCTACCTAAAAATTCTTCTCTCTGTTGACTTTGGCTGTGTGCCAGTTTAGCCATCAATTCCAGGTCTCCTGATCTGTGTGTTGGCAGAAATTGCCAGTAGATATCCATCCAGATTAGCTGCCCAGACACCATCTCACTTGTGGCCTGCTCATGGGTGCCTTTCTTACAAACAGCTGCAGCTGCTGCATTTATCCACTGGAGCCCTCATTTCCTCATGGCCCATCTGCTGCAGGGGAGGCAGAGCCACACAGACAAGACACAAATAACTGGCAGGGAGGACCTTGCCACACCAAACAATAAAGACCAGGAAATCCAAAGCCTGCACCTACCTCATGAATTTGTGCTGGTTTTTAAAAGCAGAAGAAGAATGTGGATAAGCAAACAGAGATACGGTTGAATGACTTATCTAAGTTTAGACAAGCGGTATCTAAATAATGCTATTTTATCTTATTACTGTAACAAATACGAGAATTGATTTAATAACCTAATGTTGGTTTTGGACAGTTGAGTCTGCATCAATGGACCAAGACACTAATTATATTATCTTATCAAATCAGTGTATAATAATAGAACTTCTCTATGCATTGATGGAACTAGGCTTAGCTCTGCATGAGAAAATAATCCCTGAAAGACAGGGAATGAGACTGTATTTAGCAGAAACTCCTTGTGCATAGTTGTTATTTTCTTTCCCTTTCAAAATATTATTATCTTTAAGGTATCACATGACGAGAAATTTCCTCGATAATCTTTATTGCTTGTTATTTAACCTCCCTCTATCTTTCTGAGAGGTAGTCAATATAATTTTCCAAAAGACTTAAGTAAAAGGGAAAGAACTACTGGTGCATATGCAGATCAATTCATTGTAAGCTGACAATAAAGCTTTTTTCATCAAGGTACAAGCAAAATGACTTGCTGACATTAACTGGCAAGTACTTTGCATTCATATGGTATCTTTCATCTACAGACTTCAAAGCATCTGACAGGAGGCAGGCAGGCCTTGTTTCAGTTGTCCATCCAAGAAGAAGCTGCAGCACAGAGTGGCAAGGCTTCCCCAGAAGGTAAAACCATTAGCAGAAATCTAAATGAAGTGATTCCTAGTCCTTAAAAATGAACTACTCTGCCCCAGTACAAGTTACACGTGCCCCAGAGAGCAGAGCCACCACTCACCCACACCCCTCTGAGAACTGCTCAGGATTCTTTAAGAATGTAAATTTAATTCATGAGAAACTAAACAAACACAGAACACAAGAATACTCTTCTACACACAGGGAAATGATGGGGATCTGAAGCCAATCCAGATCTGAAGTACTGTAGTGCCCCAAGGAGGAGCACTCCTTGAGGGAGCCTGCAGAAGCACAGGATTTCATTCATGAGGAGAGGAAGGGAAATCCTGATAGATAATCTAGCAAGTGTTTAAATAAACATGTTCAGATGAAGATCTCTCCAGACAAAAACTAGGACTGTAAGAAAGGTTATGGATGTCATTTTTAAAATGTTGTCTTAGACTAAATCTTTCAGGTTTTCAGCTTTTTCATATAGCTGAAGAATGCTGACTGCCTAGAGCACTCAAATGGCCAGCAGAAACTCTTTTAAACATAAATAGGGAAGAAAAATCCCTGCACAGAGCTATTTTAAAAGAAGAATATGGATTCCTCCAAGTTTGAAAAAAAGCAAACAAAAAATTATGCCAAGGCAATCTCTGGAGCAAGCAGTCTTTCAGCATTAGTCAAAGAGACTGCAATAGAAATATTTTTAAACCTACTCTCTAGTTATGAGATCTCTCATGGCCTGTGGAGGTGGACAATATTAGGGGCCACTAAATCCTGAAGTTTATTTTTCTAAAAGTTTTGACTTCAAATAAAGCTTTGTTTTAATATGTATGGGGCCAACTGTTAGAGCATTGAGGTCCTGGTTATTAGCCAGCTAGAGCTCATGAATTATGTTTAGTGAGAAGTTTATTGGCTCAGTAAACACCATTCCAGTTCCCCTCACTCCTGGATCATGGAAGCCAAACCAAGAGATATTCAATGCCATATTACCACTAGCACCAGAGCAACCATTACCTGATTCCAGAGATTTTATTTTTTGTAAGGTATTTGCTATTGCATCATTTAATACACGGAAGTCATTAAATTTACCAAGGCAACACACAAAGAGTAAGTAACTGTTTGGTTCTGCTTATCATCTTCTGGACAACATTTATTTCCATCTCACAGCTTTCCAAATCCAGGCATTACAGAAATGCAGTCCCTCGAATGCTTTGTAAGGTAGGAGTTTGGCAAGGAATTTTTAACACTAGCAAGGTGCTCATGAAGATGTGAAGTGGAGCCAGAGCAGCCTGAGGAGGTGTTGGCACCACCTGGCCTCACCCCATGTGGGCAGGCAGCAGGAGCCTGCAGACCAAACTGCAAGGTAGGCATCTCTAGAACAAGCAGGACTGATGAGTAGCTGTGCAAATCCAGAAGCAACTGCTACTGGTGTGGCTGGCTTTGTGCTGGGCTGTAACTGGTTACCTCTCACTGCCATGAGCTAAAGCCCCAAGTACAGAGAGCAAGCAATGATCAGGCAGTGTGCAGTGACTTAAGTTTGTGTGCTTGTTGTTCCAGTTCTCTGGAATAGCTAAGATAGCCAGAAGACTGTACAGGGACTGTGTCAGTCCTTGAGGCAAGGAAAGTTAATTTAGTTGGAAGAGTAAGGATGAAAATAAGAGTGCTATAATAACAGTAGTCTATTCTGGTAGCAAAGTAAACTATAACTGAAGGAGTTTAGGTTCTCCTCCTAGTTCTTTACATCTGTCACACCACCCTGGCCCAATAATGCATCTGTTTGTGTCTCTGCTTCCTCTCTCCCCTCTTTTGCTTTACTATCTACTATTATCGACTATTACTATTACTCTCTACTATTATCTACTATCTACTACCATCTACTATTTAGACTGGAACATTCTTCAGGGAAGAGATTGTGCTGGTACAGCCCAGTGACAGGTTCTGCAGTCCCTAAGCCAAACATAGTCCAATTTACATAACACCAACTATGAAATCATGTATTCTCATGTAAATGCTTCTTCTGATGTCCTGAATCTGTCCCTGTGACAATGAAGAAACTTGGCAGTACCAACCCCTAATGTCCAACCTATCCCACAAGGACCTATCATCACATAAAGCACCTCTGGGGAACAAGCAGAGTTAAAATCTTTCCACCCCAGTAGTGGTGAAAGACAAGATACCCTTCTCTTTAAATTTAACCCTCTCCCTTCCAAAGAATGCCTGGAATTTGTACTATTTCCCAGCAGAGAGTGGAAGGCAAAGACTTGGCATGGGGCAAGACAGATAAGAGCAGTTGCCTTCTCTAGGTTTTGTTAACTCTGCATAATTGCTTAGGGCATGTGATGGTTAGAGAGAGACACATCAGCCAGAGACAGACTACAAATCACTAGGATAATTCCAAGCAAACAAAATCTAGTTTACAATGTGGTTGTAGTATATAAAACACCTCTGTAAAACTACAGTATAATTCAACTGCTGCAGTTTCATTTACAAAGCAAGGATACAGTTTTCCCTCTCAAAGACTGCCATTTAGGATCACTGTGACATTGAATAAAGTCTTGGCAGTCCTCTGGGGCACAGGGTGAAGGTTGATTGTTGTTGGAAGTTCCTCTAAGCAAGCCACATTTAAATACCATGTGTTACAAAAGGGCCCATATTGCTTTGCCTGTGAATTCAGGTTCCTTTACCAGTTTAAAATCTGGGTCAAAGCAATTTGCTTACATTTGGAGTCCTTTTCCAAAATTAATGGTGCGTGGTATTTGGAGTTGCAGATACAAGACAACCGGATACTCTGCTATTATCTGCTCTGCATCATGCATCTACCATCTACAGTTTTCCTGCTAAGCTTTGTTCACATGGACAGCCCACTCCTGCAGCAGCTGCACACTCAGCATCCTAATGATATCATTCCTGTTAAACTCACAGTGTAAGGTAGATGCACAGGAGTGAGCCCTGCTGGATTCTCAGCAGTTTTTAGATGGCTCCAGATTACAGCTGGCCATGGGTGGGAAGTTTTCATAAGCAGTGATGAAATTCAGAGCTTTTCTATTCAAATAGGATGTTGACTACTGCTGTCTCTATCTCTTTCACTTCTGTAGTGATAATTAGATTACCCAAATGTCCTGGGCTCACAGCTACATCAGACCACTCGGAAGATCCAGTTAGTGCTACGTACAGCTGCCAAATTGCTTAGCTAAATTTCACACAGGGATCACACACAACAACGGTGACAGTTGATGTTTGTTTCACTTTGCCATTCAAAGAGGTACTTTTGGGTTATTAATTTCTTGTATGACTTGGGTGCTGGCTAGTTCAGAGATTATTTTGTTGTATCCTGACAGGCAGCTGTTAGCTGGACCCTAAGCCCTCAGCACACACATTTAAATCTCTCTGATCTGGAAATCTGGGTGGCATATCTGCTCAGGAGTCCCACCCAGAGTAAGGATCCTGCCCATGTTTATTTCAGTGCTTCTTGAAAGAGGAAAGACAGAAAGGGAGGGAATAAGAAAGAAGCCCAAAACCACAACACAAATTTGCCACTTAAGCTTACTGACAGAACTGACCTGCAAAGTACAAACAGTAACAGAGAATTATGATATTCACATTTTCTCATAGCACTCCTCCAGGTGCAATATATAATGCTTCCTTAATACAAACCACTTTGGAGTAACAATCAATGAATTACATTAAAATCCAATAAAAATACTGGGTTTAGGATAAAATGTGGTTCCAACCTATAGGCTTGTAAAGGAAAAGTCAGCAGAGCCTTACTCCTCTTGTAGGTAAATTCTGAAGTTTCATCTCCTTGTTCACATGCCAGGCAGAATAAAAATATCCACCTACACTAAACCAAAGGGAGCCACTCGTAACCCAGACACAACCACAACAGACATTCTCGACAGTCCTTGGCTTAATAGAACACTGCTTTGTGGTTATACCCACCACTAGGATTTCATCTTGCAAGTTCTAGCATGTTTAATTTATTCCAGGTCATACATCAAACATAATATTAAAATTTAAGATGGCATTTGAGATTGAGACTTTCTTTTGCAGTTTGAGTAAAGAGAACACAGTTGGGACTGTGGGTGCACGAGCATATTAATACATAAACACAAACCTGCAGCCATCACTCAAGAAAAACAATTGGTCTTTAAGAGGGGAAAAAAGTTGTAAAAAGAATCAATTCCATTAAATAGCTCTATAAATCAATTCCACCAAAAATCGATGGGAAACTACATCCACCATGTGCCAAGTAACTCCCACACATCAGGTGCAACTGTCCGTGACAGCGGCCATGCAGCAGCCAGGGATTCAGGCAGGCAAGGGCTGAAGCAAGAACCACAGCACTGCCCACACTGCCCTCCTGAGAGCCCTGGCACTGCCCACTCTGCCATCCTGAGAGCCCTGGCACTGCCCACTCTGCCATCGTGAGAGACCTGGCACTGCCCACTCTGCTCTCCTGAGAGCCCTGGCACTGCCCACACTGCCCTCCTGAGAGCCCTGGCACTGCCCACTCTGCTATCCTGAGAGCNCACTGCCCAGATTCCCCTCCTGAGAGCTCTGGCACTGCCCACTCTGCCCTCCTGAGAGCCCTGGCACTGCCCACTCTGCTATGCTGAGAGCTCTGGCACTGCCAACTCTGCCATCCTGAGAGCTCTGAAACTGCCCACTCTGCTCTCCTGAGAGCCCTGGCAGTGCCCAGATTCTCTCTCCTGAGAGCTGCGTAGCCCAGCCTCCAGACACCATTTAACTGGTGGCAATCCCACCTAAAAATCAGTGGAGGAAAGCTCATGTTTCTTGTTAGAGCCAGGCATCTTTCATGCCCGGGTCTGAAATGAAGCATGACTTCAGGATTTTCCAGCAGGTTTTGTGCCACATCAAGCATCCCCACAGGGAGCTGACTTAGGCACAGATATGGTGAAGATGGGATGGGAACATGAAGGATGTGGGGCCTCCAAGCCAGCAGCCTGCAGTAAGTCACATACTGCTTAAATAAATTACTTGTTCAAGCATGAGTTCTGGAGTTCCACACTGTGTCAGCCTTGCTCGTTCAATGACTCCCACAGTGACAGTGCCAGGCCACTGCCCTCTCACTTTCAAAGTGCAGCTCAGTTGCATTTTCACATTTTGAGGTGGTGGGTGCCCCTTCAATGACTGGAGAAACCCTTGGGGCTTTCATTTTGTGCTGGCAGCTCTCAAATGACTTTAGAAACGAAACCCCTGGGGCTTTTGTTCCGTGTGGCAGAGCAGAGAGGGCATGGAAAATTCTGGCTTTGTTAAAACCTGTAGAAAAATTCATGTCTTGTGTCTTCCCCTTCATGTGCTTCACGTGTGCTGTCATGTCTCTGGGCCATTAGAGACACTGTTTAAGAAATTCAGATCTGGCATTTTTGCAATAGAAAATCTTGATGACTTTGCCTCTGCTATTCAGCACTAAGTACCAAAACCCATTTTTTCCTGTTGTAACTGAATGTCAAGTGTAACTTGACAGCTGCTGCACACAGAAACATTCATATCTGGTATTATACACGTGTATTTTAAACAGAGAAAGAATGCACATATGTGTATAACAAATAATGAACAATTTAATGAGAGAGCTCAGGACTGTCCCTGGCAGGGAATGAAACCATCTACTTCAACTCTCCAAGGCTTTGTGACCCAGCTGCAGGAGGGCTCTGATCTCCAAATTGCATTATTGATATTGGGCCTGATCTTAGCAAACAGCACCCTCAGCTTACTGATTTCAGTGGGATCTGAGAGCATTTGATATCAAACCTTGCATCAGTCACAAGTTTCTCCTAGATGTAAGGACATGCAGTTCTGGAAAGCAAGACTTTGACATAGGCTGGAGGTTTGATGTCAAGAGTAAGTGGGAATTGTACAATCAGGGACTTCAATCTAACCACTGGTATTTGGCAAGACAAAGCATCAACACATTGAAGTCTGTCTCTTTTGAATTATTCCTTAAAACTCTATCATATGACTCTTCTGCTATAGAAGAATTAATCAAATATTAAAAAGTATACTAAGGGAAGCTGAAGGCCACTGTCAATAGAACAACCAGATTTTCCTGCAATTAACAGTGGAAGTTTCTCATCTCATTTTCCCTGTTTCTAAATGCATCTGTGGTGATACTTCATGTACTGGGATTTCAGTTTCATATAAATCAGGAAAAAAAAATTTCCTGATTAGCAAGCGGCCTTGAAGTATTATAATAAGGAAGGGCATTGGCAGAGAGTTTTGGAACACAAATCCTGTTCTAAAGAGAGTCTCTGTGCACACCAACACTTGCATGGATGTAACTTGCAACTATTTGGGGGCTCTCTGAAGTTCTGCAGTAGCTTACAGTGAAAAAACTTCTGCTGTGTTTATGAAGGACCGGCCAAAGCACGGTGTAAAATTGTGTGGGAAAAGACAAAGGAAACAGATAGGAATAAACACAGCCCAGGGAACAAGGAGATTCCAGTGATACAGCAAATATGTAGGAATGGTTGGAAAAAGCAAGTATGTGCACAACTGGGGAGGCAGAAAAGAATCCCACAGGTTAGATAACCAAAGCATAAATTGCAATAAGCACGAGGAGCAGGACCAGGAGTTGAAGCCAGCATAGGGATCTCAAGTGTCAACTTATATTTAAAGACTATCATAGCTAAAATCATAAGCCAAATTGCATGATAGGCAAATCAGATGAATTGAAAGATTAAGCTATGAAAATTGACTCAGAGAGAGGATTGTAAGGATCTTGTATTTTTAAATCCTGCTCCTGAACTCTTTTATACTCAAGGAAAAAAAAAAATCTTAAATCCCGTTTCCTGCCAGTATAGGGCTAAAATGTTAACACCATATTTCATAACAGTTAATGTGAAACAGGATTACTGTGCTGACTTGTTCTTGAAGAGCAAATACACTCTAAAAACTAGATTGGGAAGGAGGTAGATTTCTTTCTGACAAATCTGCTGACAAGAAGCAGAACAGAGATAACATATTTTTCTCTGTGACTTCTGGGGGTGAACAGAATTTAAAAGGCTGTTGTTCTCAGTAGCATTGATGTACTCTTCCAGTTGGACATCTTTTGTTCAGTTATTCACTGTAGAGACTGATTTACTATGAATAATCATGCTTTCCTTTCCTACTCAGATGAAAATTTCCTTTTCAATGAAAGCAAAAGAAATGCCTTGTTCACCTTAAGTTTAAAATAAGCCAGAAAGAGCTTATGAAGAAGGTCCAATGACCCATTAGAAGGAATAATTTCATAATACCAGCCAGGGAACTGCCTCCTAAGAAAAATAAAGATTCAAACCCCTACCCAAGCAGCCAGAGCCTCCTCTGACACCCCAGTGTATCGGGGGCTTCCCTGTGTCAAAGCCTTTTACACAGAGAGCACTTAGGCAGCGAGTGTGTGACACATCCAGCGAGACTCGTAATGTCTTGCCTGTTTTCTCTTGAGCCTCTGAACTGTGACCTCAAAGCAAATGAATCTGAGAAGAAAATACATTAATCAGGCATTCACTCAGCCAGGCTCTGGGTTTTTCAAGCAGGGATCTGAATCAGCTATATTGCCTCCCACTTCTTTCCTGATACAATTAGTCAGCATCTGCCCCAGCAGCCAACCCGCTGCCTCTCAGAGGGGGGGACGAGCAGCTGCAACTCCCTTGCCCACTGCTACTTCCTAGCAGACTGCAGAACCACGGAGAACAGCTTCTGAATTCCATCTGGTGAAGGGTAGCATCCCTTCCCCGTGCTCAGGGGATGAGAGGAGCTGAGAACAGCTACCACTTACAGCCTCTTTGATTCCCTGCTCCAGCCCAAGTGCAGGTTCAGACGTGTCCCAGCCACACCTCTCCCACCTTGGGCCAAGGCCATGCCAGCTCCACACACCTGTTGGAGGCTTCCCCACATTTTAAGGGAATCCCCAGAAGGGGATTTGCAGGTGCTCCACTCTTCAAAGAGTGCAGGCAACAAATCAACCTGGGAAATTGGACCCATAGCATTCAATGTGGCCCTCTGACCTTTTTCAAAATGTTCTCAGCCCACCAGGCTGGCAGGACTGAACTTTACAGCTAAGTGTTTTGAAAGAAGCATGTGCTTTTAAAATCCAGTTGAATTTTTGCTAGGGGAACTTTACAAAGGCATCATTAGTGTATCCACAGGAGTTTTGCAATTTTAGGTTACAGGTGATTACAGCAAATAAACAGGCATGCAAGTCAGGGTCGGAAGTGGGCTTCTACTTACAGCCTGCCCCGCCAGGCACTTGGAAAATAAATAAACCCCCCAAGCAGTTCTGTTTTACCCAAGAGCTTTAAGGCTGCAGCCCCACTCCTGGCTGGGTTGTGCAAGCTCTTACTCCAGCAGTCACACCGAGTTCAAGCAAAGTGCCTGAGTAAGCATTTGCAGAATCTGACCCCCCCAGCCAGGTTATCTATACAGCACCTATTTGGGCCTTGCATTGCAAGCTCTTTAGCTGAGAACATGGTCTGGAAGCATATTGTCAGCTGCAATGGGCTTTATCTCCTTTTATAGCATTAAATCTAATTTTTGGTGCCAAGTGCAGTGTTAGCCTTACAATGACATCTGTAAAAGACATTTTCCCCTGAAGACTGTGATCTGATCAACAACCAGTTTGCACTGTTCGTATTTTTATTTTATTACAAAACCACCACTTTCATATTACCTTTCCACTTCTCTAATTTCAAGCATTTTCTTAAAATACAGTACAACAGGCACTGAATTACAGAAATCCCACACCGTGGCATTACACTGACTTCACCTGAGATGCTGCCATCCTTCTTTCCCTGAAGATTTACAAAACAGGGAGGTTTAAATTAAAGCAACAAACTTGACTGGGTAGTCTCCAGTAATGTGTAAGTTTAGCAGAGGCAGAGTTGTTTTTTCTGTGCCATCAGAAGCATTCCTGATGGGCACCCCTTCCCCCCCGCCAAGATACAGAGGAGGCAGGGGACAGCAGCCTGGCACAGCATGGAGCAGTTCTTATGGGAAAAAAAATTGCAAGGTCCCCTGAAATGCTGCATCCTACATGCCTCAAAGCTGCTACCTCCTCACTTACAAAAATGCAACCCCAGCCAGTCAATCTACAGCACTAAAGCTGTCAGACACCCTCCATTGAAATGCAGTGGCTTCTCCTCCACCTGAAAAGGGGATGTGCCTTGCTTTTGGTCCAGGAAGTTTTAGGGAGGATGCTTTGGGTTTTCCAGTTTCTGGTGAAGGTCCAAGCCAAGCTGTTGTAGATAAACACGGAGGTAGAGGAGTCCCTGTGTAACCACAGAGGAAGCGAGCACAAATAGGCAAATGTTCTGAATCATGGCAGTGAAGATGCACATGGAAACTTGCCTGAACTCACCTGGACTCCTCTCCCCCCTTCTTGTCCAACCAGTTAAAGGACAGGGAACATCCCAGGCCTCTGGCATATGGTATTAGATGCTCTGGGCATTAGGTAGAAAACTGATAAGTCCTTTTAAATGGAACAGTTGGTGTCATATAGCCCAGGTCCCACTTCATATGAACTCTCAAAATTTGGAAAGGAAATGGAGGCTTTATTTATTACAAGTGAAACAGAGAAACTGAGGTGCTTCACCAGTCATTTGCAGTCAAGTGGAAGTTGGTTTCTTGGGCTATGGCCATGGCTTCTGTTCCATTAAGGAAGAACCCTTCTGCAGCTTTCAGAAAGCCATATAAACATCTCAGAAAAGGTTACATGAACATGCCAGAGACACAACTGTAAGTCACACATTACTAATTATGAAAGAATTTTGAGATCTTTGAGTTGAAAGAATGTGTTTTCTAGATAGGCAAATATTTTAATTCCATACTCCAATGATCAGTGTTTCAGCAGGACCTTTAAAATATATTTTCCTTCCATGACTGTGCTCTATGATTAGTCACACCTCCATGCATGATTTCAAGTACTACTGCCCTATCAAAAGTACTATTTTTCTCTGTGTTTGGTTCCACTTACAAGACTCTGAATTATTAGTCAGCATTCAGCTTGAACTCCTCTTGCACAATTAACAGGGTGAAATATTAGACAATAGCAGCTACTATTGTTATTTTCTGTTCATTAAATGCTAATGGAAATTCAGCCCATCTTCAAAGTACCATGGCCTTACACAGGCAGAGGTAAGAGGTACAGACACATGAAATTATTCTTCCAGATTCAAACAACGTATCAGTGGCAAACAAATTCTCATACTCAACTCTGTTTTAGCCACCAAAATAGAGATTTTCAGAATGAAGCTGATGGTCCTCTCTCCACTCTCAGGTCACTTTTTCCCTCACTCAGAAGCTGAGGAATATCAATACAACAATTAAACCCATCACTTTAAAAGCAGCAACCAGAAACTGGGAGACCCAGCCTGACTGGAATAAACCAGCTGACTACAGCTGCTAAAAAGAGGTCCACACTTGGGCAAATATTCAAGACATTCCTTCTCCAAGGCACCACCCATAATAACAGGCCAACAGTCTCAAACACCTCTGCATTTGGATGGGCACGCAGAACCACATACATTAAACTGCTTTTCTTGGAGTTCATTGAAGAATCCTGCCAGCTTGTAAACAGCAGAGTCAGTTTTGCTGCCAACACAATTTCTACCTAGAGCAAACGGAAGTGCTTTTCCAAGAATTTCCAAGAGTGTTGCGTCACGCCGTGCGCTGGCATTGCACCATGCAGCCCGGGGAGGGAAGACACTAAAACACAAGCTGCTGCTTGGTGCATCCTGAAGGGGATCATTTAGAGGCATTTACTTATTTTCAGGAAGAGACTGACAGTGCAGAACAGACCTTCCAAAAACTCCCATGCTCACTGCAGGGAAATACAGTCTCATTAATATTTCCAGTGATGTAGCAAAAAGAGAGTCATTTTTATAGCTGGCGTGTTTCAATTTTCATTACAGATTTGAAAACCTTGTTTGATAAGGTACAGTGGAGACTATGAAAAGCAGCATTTCTGAAGGACTAGAGAGATTTCTTCTCTAGCCTCCCTCCCCTGTTGTGGGTTTTGCATAATCCCAAAGCGTTAGTGCTTTGGCAACTTTACCATTTTGAAGCTTTATTAGAATTATATGTATGATGACAGCATTTACAGGCTGTTGCTAAGGTCAGGGTCCCATTATGCAAACTTTTAAATATGATGAGCATTTATAAGATAAATACACAAAACAAACCAAGGCCATAGTTTTCTCCATACTTTAAAAATGAAGAAAACTGAAGCTGCTTAACTTCCTTCATGACCACAGCATGGAAAGCTTAACTCAAGGATGGAAGCAGAGTTTCTTGGACCACAAGCTCATCCAGAGAAATTAAATCAAGGCAAATATTCAACCACTGCATCAATTCATAAAAGCAAGTGCTTATAACCAAGTTTTCTGGGTAAAACTTTTCAACTCATCATTTCCATTACTTTTCTAAAACATCACTCAGGTGACATCTGAAGAATTTCAAGATAACTCTCGCTCTCATGCCAAAATTCCCATTACTGAGCATTCTGGTACCATGGTTCTGGCTATGTACACTTCATAGCTGTGCACACAAATTTATAATTTTTAGTGGATTCCTTGCCATCTACAACTTTGGTAGATATTTTCCCTGCCTAGAAGGACATCCATGTTTTTCTTTGAAGACTGGACATAATCATGTCATTAATATCACATTATCAAAGAACATTTGAGCTGCCTGGAAACGAACAAAGAACTTTTTCCAAGGACTTGAGGAGTTTGATGCAAAAAGTTCCACATGAGGACTGTTCTGGATACTTTATAAAGGTGAACAGAAACTAGGAATAACAAAGCACCTCACCCTTCCAGGAGTGGGGGGAAACAACATTAAATAAAAACAGCACAAGTTTAATTCTCACTATAAACTGTCATAATTTCAAAACTTCTTTTAACCAGGTTTTGTTTTAAAAAAGCATTCTTCAATTATATCTTTCCTAGTGAAGTCTTGAGGAAAATCTGTCCCTTGACAGAAAAAGCCACTCCTTTACTGCTCCATCCACTGTGGGCAGTCAATGAACCCTTCTCACCAGGAGCCCCTTGCAAAGGGACAGAGAGGCTGTTTTTGCAGTTTACTTCAATAACCACTTCTTTCAGACTGCAGAAAGCAACTGAGATCTGAGGAGAGGCAGAAGGGCAGGAGAGCTGGCTTCCCCCCAAATGAAAACTAGGTGTTAGAAACTAATATCTGCTAGTTCCAAACTCATAAAAGAGTGACAAAACTAGAAAATAATCAGTTCATTTTTGCTCCAAGAACACTTCCTTTGCTTTGCATTTAAATTAGAGCTGAATAAAAATCACAGAATAAGTCACACAGGAAGAGACCTCAGGAGGTGATCAGAAAGTATTTAAATAAGAAAGTATTTTACAAATATTTTTATTTAACACTTCAAAATCTTTAGGTTCAACATTTCATTGACTTTAATGCTATATAAGAAGTTTCTTGTGTCACTTCTCAGAAACAATAACACAGTAAATTAATTTTGTTTCTGATTTGCATGTTGAATCATAGCCTGAATGTGTTAACCTTGTCCTTCTGCTTAACATGAAATTTACTTTAAAGTTATTTTAGTTGCACACCAACACGTTTTAATAGGTACAGACCAGCGAGATCCAGTCTTTCTGCTGGACAGTAACTACCACACAGACCAACAAGCAAGCTTCAAAACAAGGTTTCTTGTTGACTGATTTCAATTCTCAGTTAAAACTGGTCATGCAAATAACTCAATTCTGTTCTTTATCGAACAAGAGAAAATATTTCCAAACTGTCTAACTGGCTGGTGGCATCTTGACAGCAGATGGAAGTGCAGTAAGTGCAGTCCTACACGGCAGTGTCTTTATGTGACTGCTGGAAAACTGAATCCCCTCACTGAATGGCTCTTTATACAACAGGAAATGAGCACACATTCAGGGGAAGGAATCTGCTGCACACCCCTGTCATCTTAAACGGGTCCAGGGGTGAATGGGACTGGCCCAGGCTGAAGAGCAGCCAGGTTGTTTGCCAGGAGGCCTCTCCCCACTCACTCACTCCATCCCGTCTCTCTTTCTGCACTCATGGCAAAGGACTGATTTGAAGACAATTTTATCTTGCACAGTGTTTGGTTCAGTGGGGGAAGGGAATGGATAGGGCAAACTGATGTATTATGGAAAGCCATCCCCTCTTCCTTTACCCAGGGGACTGAAGGACAGCAAATGCCTCAGGCCAGCGTACTGCCATGAAATGTTTCCTACCTCCCATCCAGAACCTGGGCAAGGACAACATTGACCTGTTTTCCATCCAGTATCTAAAGCTGAAGAACTAGAGAGGATTGTTCCCAGCTCCTGCACAGGTCTCTCAGAATACCTAGCAGCAGAAACAAGAAGTTCACCCTGTTTTCAAGGACACTTTTATTGGGAGGGTTCCTTGATGACTGTTTTGAGCAGAAAAACAATCCCTGCACTTCTTTAAACTCATTGCCAGCTGAAGACTCAGACCCTTGTCCCAGCTTAGCTGTCAGTGCATGTCTTCTGACACTTTCTGCAGGACAGCTCAATCTGTCTTTTCTCCATTAGAGAGAGTAAGTGAAGGAAGTTTCCTACAATAGGTCCATTTCCAAACTCCTGCTTGAGGTTTTCAGTTTATAAGATCACTCTTTAGCCCCTTCAAATCCGCAGAGTGCACATCCAAAAATGTGATATAATACATATGTAATCCTGGATAAACTACATTCCCCATCCCTTTCCATTAAGTAAAATCAGTAACTAGAATCCCTGTTTAGGATTTGTGATTACAAGGATCACCCTCCACCCTGCCCTGGTCAAACAATACAGGCTCTAGGAAAGCATGAGAGCCGTCATTTCAATAACGCAAAACCCTGTTGCTTCCACTCCAGAACAGCTGACTTGAAGTGCATGCTAGACTGTGCTTATTAACAAAATGAGAAATCTGATACATAGAAAGAAAACACTATGTGAGGATTAATCCTGGATTGCAGTTTGTGGCCAGCACTGGGCCGTCATCCAAACACAGATGAAAAAGAACAGAATTTCTCCCACCTGTCACTTACAGCAGGTACAGCTATTGCTGTCTTGTAGCCTCCTCCTTTACAGCTATTGTAACAACTCATTTTGTATCAGCTTAAAATTCAAGATTAACCTCACTCTTTCACTTCTTCCTTGTTTTGTGGGAGCCAGCACTGGAGGGTGAATTTTCTTTCCAGGAATTACAAACAAGCGTGAGTAACTTACAAGTTTGGACAGCTAGCACAATCCACGTATGCTTCAAGGAAAGAAACCCAGCTTAAAACCAGCATCCTATTGGAATCTGGAGATGCTAACTGAACAAGAAAATACAACTCTCAGGAACATCTTTTTAACGTTGTGCTGCTGCTTTTGAGAGAAGTAAGCACCCTGTCACTGCTGAACACACCAATGCAGTTTCTTTGCCAATGAGCTACTGCACAGGAGAGTGAAATCCCTACTGCAATGCATTGTCCTTGCTCCCTATAGTACAGCAAGACAAAAAACAATGTAAGAAGGCCTAATGGCTCAGTCACTGCTGTTCAACCCATACCAAACCAAAGAAGTCATCTTTATTTTTTTAAAATATATTCTCCTGCTTATGGTTGGGCTGACACTCTGTTGTTGCAATGCCACAGCTGAGCCCTGTTAATTTTTCTCCAAGCCCAGCAGGGAAGGCATGTCTGCTGATGCTGAAATGGTCCCTTCCCATTGAGCTTTGCCTGTCACAATACAGCCAATATAATGGCTATGTCACAAATGTGATTCTGCTTTCTTCCACTCCAACACCACATTTGCTGCAGCACTGAAATGCTGCTTTGTGGCAACGTTCTTCCCTGGCTGTTGGCAGAAGCTGCGGTGTTGTTCGTACACTTTATCAGTCAGATTTGGTTAGGGTATGGGAAAGTTGGTTTTCTGTAGAGAAAACATGGCAACCTCTTCCTACCAATACCTCTGGCTGTCAAGCTGCAATATGTTCATCAGACTGGACGACAGGGTTAAATGCTGCAGTCAGCACAAACAGAAGTTCTGATAGGAAGGCAAATGTACCTCGGTTTTCAAACATCATCCCATTTCCCTACATCCATCATCAAAGAAGGCAGCAGGAGCTCAGAGAATAGCCACATACTATTTTCTGCAAGGTCAGAGGAATGCACAGCATACAGTTTATGTTTGGCAGCTCTTAATTACTACAGGCTGTAAAGATGCTAGAAAACAACAACTTTCATTGCAAGATCTGCTGTTCACAACTTCAAATTTCATGCTGTGACTGCCAATTTTGGGCAGTGGTTGGCTGTTTTAGAGAGTTTAAATTCATTACAAAGCCAAACTGCTTAGCATTAGGTTGTTTTCTAGTTATTCCAAACAACTAATCAAAATAAATTGAACATGTACCCTTCTGGAACAAGGCCTCTCACCTTCTCTTTCTCTCCTCTCTCCCCCCACCCCTTGTCACACATTGGCTTCTGCCAAACAATTCAGCACTGACACTACAGCGCATCACATGATACCAAGTGCTTCAAGCATCTTGCAATACTTATTACTATCTACACATCCATAAGTCATTCCACCCAGAAACGTATGTGAATACTAACGTGAGCTATTTCCTTATGCATTAAAGATTTAGAGTTCTCCCAGATCATTGGAAGAAGCTTGCCCCCCCCAAATACTGAAAAATCGTCCCTTTTATGTGTGCGAGTCTCATCTGCATTTCACATAGATTAGGAAGCATGACATAAGGAAAACCTGCCTCATCCTCATACTCTCCCATTCCTCCTGCTTACACTCCCGCGGCCATGCAAGTCTGTCGTGATTAAGCAATGGATTTCAGATGTCAAAGAACAAGGCACTTACACGGGGTGTCCTTCCCCATGTTAGAATGGAAAGTAACAAATGTAAGAGGTTGCTTATTCTTAATGCTGATCTCCAGAGCTAAAATGATATGTCAGTAGCAGGTGGCAAGTTTGAAGACCCCCCCTCCCCTTCTCTCTCTCTTTTTTTTTTTTTAAATAAATATAACAAAGGGCACACAGATTTGACCTAATGGGTCAACCATCAAAAGTTAAACTGATTTAAATAATTAGACCTAGAATGTCAGGCACCACTGCAAATAATTGCTCCTAATGCTTTTAGGATTAGATTGCTAATGAAAAGGCGCAAAAAGGAGGCCATTTGCAGTTGTGGAAATAAGTCAATTTTCTTTCCATATGTCATTTTCTCCATGTAGATTTGCTGTGAAATTCTGAGGAGTCATTTACAGCTTTCTCTCCAGAGCCGCTGTACTATATACAATAGTTCTGAGTAATAAAAAATAGCAATAAGTCATCTTGAAATATTAGTTGTTTATACACTGTATTTATCAAGCATAGCAAACATCTGCTTGTAGTTCTGACATTTTCCAATGAAAGTGACTATTGCATATTGTTTTCCCCTTAATTTCTGGAAAAACATGGGAGCTATTCAAATATAAACAGCATTCCGCAACAAATTTAAACCAGTTTTGGTCAAAGGACAGTTCATTAGCAGAATGTAATTCTGATGCTCTTAACTGTTTTCTGGCTGCTCTCTCAGATTTATTCTAACAGCTAAGTAATACCCTGAGTGATTTCGGTAACCGTCTGCTAAAACACTGCGTTCCATATAGAATTCATTAATTCTGTGTAAAGGTGTCTATACCCCCGCCCCACTCGCAGATTCTAACGCCGAGTTACCCGTCTCTGGAAGCGCCCAGGCCACCCGAGTTCTCAAAGGTTGCGGATTTCGCAGCAGAAAGATTCGAGTGCCCGTGTGTACACAGGCGTTCGCCGGGCGGCGGCGGGGCCGGGCGCGGTGTCCGGCGGCCGCGGAGCCCCCGGGAGGAGCGCGGCTGGCGGCCCCGATAACGGGGGGCGCGCCGAGAGCCG
>VZTB01009523.1:313826-360047 GCA_013397245.1 Thryothorus ludovicianus
TTTTTAAACCGGGTGGACAGCTCTACGCTGGCTAGCGCGGCCGGGGAACGTGCATTTCCTGCGGGGCACAAAGCCGGCGGGCAGGGTCCGGGGAGCCCCTGGCCGCGGGAGGGTGCGCGATCCTGCTCCGTCCATTGCGTCCGAGATGGGGCCGTAACAAAAGCCAGAGACCCGCAGCGACGGGCAGAGCGAGCGGAGCCGGCGGGTCCTTCCCTCCGCGATCCCGAGCGGCCGAGGGGGGCGGCGGGGAAGGGGGGAGCCAGGGCAAAAGTTCACCGCGGTCCCGGTAGGGCAGGGGGTGCCCGGTGGGGCTGGGGCCGCCGCTGGGGTTGGGGGATGCCGGCCTGGCTCGTCGCCTCGCAGCCCGGCGGATGGACCGCGGGGGGCGGGAAGGAGGCGATGCAAGTCCCGGGAGCCCCTTTCCTGCCCTCTCCTCCACAATGCGGCCAGATCCCCGGCACAAACACGCCCCCCGGCACCCCGGCGCTCCGCTCCCTCCTTTCGGGGAAAAAAATAAAAATTAAATAAAATACAATACGGCTCACTTGAAGGGACGAGTGAGGATGGGGAGCAGGCGGCTGCTCCGGGGCTGCCTGCGCGCCCCGCCGGTCAGCCCCACGCCGGTCGGCCCCGGCGGGCAGCAGCTGCGGCCCCCCGCCCCGACCCCGCTGCCGCCGGGGAAGGGGCAGCGCACACTCGTGCGCGCACACACAAATGGCACGGGAGGAGGGGAAAGTTTCCAGCCGCTTCAGCCAAATAACCAACATTTGCAAGCTCCAGACAGGCACGGTGGCCAGCACACCGATGCACGCCCCGGCCCCCAAAGCAACGGGGCAGCGCGCCCGGAGAGCGAGGGGAGGGGGCCCGGGGCACCGAGAGAGGGGGGCAAGAGCAGAGAAACCATCTCGGGTTTTTTCAATGGAAGTACCGGCGGTGCCGGGCACGGCTGATGCAGGGCAGGGAACAAGGGGACACCCCCGCCACCCCGGCGACTCTCCCGAGCAGACCCGTGCAGATGGGCAAATCACCGGGGCTGNGCCGCCCCGCGGGACCCGCGCCTCCGCCCGCGCCCCGCGCCGCGTTACCTTCTTATTGCATCTGGAGCAGCAGCTTTTCTTCCCTTTCCCCTCTCCTCCTCTCCCTCTCCTGTCCTCTCGGTTTATACCAGCCTGTTCCTCATCTCACAGCCTTCCTCCCAGCGCCATCTTGCAAGCTTGTGACGTTGGGAGCCGCTCACCCCTGACCCACATTTGAATAGAAGCCAAAATGAAAAAAAGAAGAGGAGAGAGCGAGGGAGAGAGGAGAGAAAGAGGGGAAAGAAGAAGAAGAAAGAGCGGAACAAGGAGAGGCAGGGAAAGCAGCAGCTAAGCAAGTGCTGTGCCAGTGTGGAACAGCATCGGCTCCGCTCCCTTGCCAGCTAGTTTAGTAATAAGCAATTTCCTGCTTTTGCAATAAATGTTGCCGCGGCGGGGCTGGGAAAGGGACGGGGATCGGAGTAATTCCCACCGAGGGACCAGGGCTTCCCCCACCCCGAGCCGCCCCCCCGTCCCTGCCACCCACACCCCGAAACCCAGCCCGGAGCCTGACCGCTGCCTCTCGGCAACCCAAATATTGCTGCTCCCTCCCAGGTTTTAAGCAATGAAAACGGCATTTATTAAGATTATTTCTCCCATCGCTAATGAGCGCTCAATTGTGTGTTACGAGAAATTGTATAGATTATCGCTTTTACATATATTGGAATCTGAAATGAGCTTTATACACAAATTTAGGAAACATCGTGTGTAGCATCATTTGCATATTAGCTTTTTGTCACTCATATCTGTGTGTTAAGGACTGTCACTGCATTCTGGATCATTCAGGGCACAGATACAGACATGGCCTTTGCACCCATAGAATCTGAAGTTTGGTTTTGTGCATTTCTTTTTTAGTTATTTACCTATCAGAAATATATTGGAGGGAAAAGTTATTTGTGTAATGCATCCCTGGTCCTGCAAGATTTCCATGCAAGCTTAACTTAAAGCACATCAGTGATCACACTGAGTAAGGAGGGCTATTCAGATGCTTACACTAAAAGTGTGCCCAGCCTGCAAACTCAACCTATTACTTTGTATAACATCGAGTTCACTTAACATTTTACATCTTAATCTTACTGACCACTGCCACAAAGTACAGCTGTGCAGAAATCTGAATTACTCCTTTGCAGCACTCTCTCCCTTCTACAGCTAATTAATAACAGGAGAAATGCACATAAACATTTTTATTGTAATCATGCGCAGGAGTACTTCCACTATCCCGTGCAGGAATCACTGTGTTAGCTCCAAGTATGAGATGATATATTTCCTTTCCTTCTGTGCCCTCACAGCCACCCATAACCAAAATTCTCTGTAGCTCCAGCAAGGCGGTTCATTAGTGAAGCTAAGCCTACGTTTAACACATGTCTAATAATTCCCTAATAGCCACAATGCCTGTGACTCTCTCAGCCACTTCCTGTGCAGATCCCTGCAATCTGCATGCCCTTCAGCTGGATCCCAGCTGCAGCCTAAGCTCTCCATCCCTGATAATAAAGATATTTTCTAGTTGCTCATCCAGAGTTCAAAGTTTTTGCAGGACATGGTTTCTTCAGCTTTACCAAAGTGGCTTGAGGAGCAAATAAAGATAAGACAAATCACAACAGCCGTATCAGAAGGGTCTGGACTGGTGGTTTGTTCACAGTACACCCAATAAAGGGCAGAACACTAACAGTGGTGAGAACAGCAAACCTGACTGTCAGCACAAGACCCAGTGAAGTAGATAAGGATCAATTCAAGACTCTTCCCCCACCAGGAAAGTTAATTTAAGATCGGTGGTGCTGCTCTGAGCTGTGTTTTAAAGCTAAGTGTCCTTGCAAATAGCCAGGGAGGTGTTTCATGCCATTTGTTTCACGCTGTGCCAGTGGAATTGGTAAGCAAATACACAGAGGTCCTTGCACTATCTAAACAGGGGCTAAATGCATCAGAGATTTTTTTTTCAGGTACGTTTAGACATTTGGATTTAGAAAGACCCACTTTTGTGAATCTTTGTGTGGCATTTCAGGACCTCAACAATGCCACCAACTGCCCTCATCTTCCTTCCTTCCAATGAAGTTTTCCACCCCAGCACAATCTGTGTACCCCTGCCAGTTCACAAACCAACATCTTTGTTCAAACTCGCTTTCATCAGACATTTGAACAAAGGTGCCAGGTTTTTCACAGGAATGGCTTGAGGCACAAGCATTTCAGCCTGTCTGCCAACTTTGCAAGGCAGGTGTTAACTTTTGAGAGCGAAGGGGAGAAAGAAGGTTGAGAAGATGGACAGAAACATCCTAAAATGTGACCACAAGGTTTAGTCTAAAACACTTTACTTGTATTTGAATCTTCTCTAGGTTTGGGAACGATCAGTTTGCAGCATCCCTCAGTGAATGGAGAGATGGACACATATGCAGTAGAGAGGAGACAAAAAAAAGATAGAAATTAGGTGTCTGGCACCTGAAATGATATGGTATGATACAGCACTGCATTCAGCTTCATATATAGGTGATAATTATAAGGTTGGAAAAGAACTAATGAGAAAGTTAGACTTGGCACTGTCACTGGAACCAGGGACATCTGTGGAGAATCTGATGAGCCAAGTTGAAGTATGGCCACACCTACCTGGAAAACATTTACAGGCTCGTAAGGCAGATACCATGATACCTGTAATGTCTCCAAGCAACCACAGCCAGGGAATTTGCCATCCAAACAGAGGGTACACCCTCAAGTTCTGAGAAATCACACCCACTGTGGGCACATCTGGCACTGGTAAAACGTGCCCCTGTGGTGAAAAGCAAACGGGTTGCTCAGGTGCAGACAGCAGCCTGCTCAGATGCAAGGCTGGATTAGGAGGGTGATGGTGGCACTGTGCTTGCAGATACTGTGGCACAATGGGCATGCTCTGGACGATGGTTTGGGCTTGTGAATACTTTGAAGAAAGAGACTCTTCTATTTCCAACTGGACACTTGTCACTAACTTTGTTTTCTAGTTTTGTTTGGCTGTGAGGCACGGAGAGGATGGCAGCACTGAATTGTGCTGGGTGCTCTGCAGACACAGTGGAAGGCTTCAACTTCCTCCGTGGTGTGTTGAGTCCATTGAATGCAACACATCTAAGGTAGCTATGACAAACAGATTTTTGCCCCAACACTGTACAAAGAATTTAGAACAGAATCCAAAGAACAAGCAGATTTCACACCATTCTTGTATCTTAGTCCTTAGTAGCTATTCACAATAGCTCTGTAATGCTGTTTTCAAGAAGACAAGTTTAATTAATTGTATCCTCCCCTCAAATAAGTTACTATTTGCAAAATACTCAGACTCAAGTCAGTGACTGAAACCCAGAGGAATTTCAAAGCTTTGGTTTCATTTCAGTTTTCAACAAACTGATGGGTTCAGAAGCAGCTCCAGCACTTTGCAGCAGTGCTAACAGCGAGTTTGTACTCATCCCAGAACAGGAAGAGGACAGGGGTAGAATCATTGTAATGGCAAGCGAGTGCTGTGGGCGAGGAGTGAAGTAATCTGAGCAAAGAAAATGCCATTGCAGAAAGTAAACAGAATAACGACCAAAGGGTGGCCGTGTGCCCTTACGGCTCTTCAGTGCCACCTGCCTTCAGTCCCAGCGCTGGTGGATGGCCAGTGCCATCTAGCAGGCAAACAGTTGTTTACAATAGCGAGCCGATGGGCAACGCTGGGCAGAAAAGCTCCCAGGAAAAGCGAAAAACTGCAATTCAAGGAACTAAGCACAATATACAGGGCACAGAATGCCACTTTAGGGCTTATGTCTGAAAGCAAGGTTAAAGCAAGGGGTAACCAGCCTGCTCCCCAAGAGTAGATGATGATTTACCTCTAAAAATAAATTGAAACAAGGTTTCTTAGCGGAGGTTTGCACTCAGTGTCTCTGCAGTGGAGTAGTCCTGACAGCTCCATGAAAAAAGCTGGGGGCCAGAATGTCGGTGTGGAACTGAAGGAGGAGTCGAGTGAGGCATTGCAACGACCCAGGAAACTGTGCTTGAAGGGTGTCAAAACAGCTGGGGACAGCTCATGAAATGAAAAAGTTATTTCACTGTCCCCTTCCTCTACAGTCAGAAGTGTGTCTGGAAGGTCTTGTCCAACAGACTCAGAAGCGCCCATGGAGGAGATTCCAATTTTATGCTAAGATGGGTTGAGAAAATCTTTTCTCTCTTAGCTGCAAGTGTGCTGTGCTTGAGTGTACATCCTCAGTAAAACTCCTTCCTTACTCACTGGATTAGTTGGGTTCCCCACTCTGCTACTTCTGGTCTTTTGACTGCAGTTGGTGGATGACACATGGAGCATTGCATTTTAACCTTTGTGTAACAATATCTTAATTTCTCATATCTGTTCCAGGTTTTACTAATTCAGAACTTGATAGAACACAAATTTGAGAAGTGATTTTTCCACATCTGAAAAGGGAAAGAAAATATTTTTGGAAATACATTTGTAATGAAGGAAAATCTGAAACAGTAAATGTCACCTGAATCCTTAGTATCAAAACTTGCCACAAAGGTCCCCACTTCAGAGCAAGTTTTATGCTGTGGCTGGTCACAGGTTCCCTTAGCTCTGCACTGTTTTATCTTGTGAGGTTTCTGATAAAAATCATGAGCTTAGAACCCAATAACAAAAAAACTCCCCAAAAAGCCAACAACAAAACACCCACAAAAACCCACACAACAGAAGGCAGCAGTTTGAAAAATCAGGTTAGTGGTTTAGTGCTTGTACAAAGTACTGCTTTGTCCACCTCTGGCTCTGTTCATTCTGATAGGAGTTTTCATTTCCTTGGAAGAGAAGAAACTTGCACTATTTTGTTGCTAGAAGCTGAAGCACTTTGTGAGACATTCTGGCACGGGCAGGGCTGAGGCAAGGGGTTTTGCATCTCTAATCAGATAAAAAAACTGCTCCCATTGTAAGATCTTTGATTTCTGTTAGCCTGTGAATTTCATTGCAAATATGTTCACTTTGTACCTATCTCCAAAATATCTGTATTAAACTGTGTCTACCCTGCTAGTTAATATTGTCTGTGCAACAGCATCACTGTGGGAGAGTAATAGGAGTAAGGGAAACAAGTGGTGAACAAACTCACTACCTGTGAGTGTTCAGAGTAAAGAGAGATTTGCTGAAAATAAGTCTCAAATAAATGTCAAAGGAGGTTAAAACAAAAATGAAACATTTTTTCACCATATATAAACAGGGAACAAGAAAAGAACTAGTGCTTCTTTGAAGAGTGGACAAGGAAAAGATTAAAAATACTTTTGCACCCAAGTTCTAAATGAAGTTTGCCATGGTTTTTAAGAGGAACAGTAGAGTTGAAGAAGGGAGCGAGACCAACATGATCAGTTGAAATGAGGGGAAGAAAATGTTATCACAATAAAGGTAAAAGCAGATCTAAAATATCTTACATTTTCAAGTGAGGGAGGCTGGCAATTTTCATCCCAGAACTCCAAAGGAGCTAATACCAGATTGATAGCAACCGTTTGAAATAAATTTTTGGGTTGGACGTTGTTCTTGCATGATTTGAAAATAGTAGATATAATACTTTTATTTTAAAAATTATTAGAAAGTTGCCAAAGAAGCCACTGAGTTAATTGGTTTTGAGACCACCTCAGATTTTCAGGAGAGTTTTGAAGAAAAATATATTTTGCATATTTAATATATATCTTTTAAAAGAAGGCAAGAGAAGATAAACAGGATAAAATGCAACTAAAATGCTGATTTTGTTGAGTGTCCTGGACACTTTATCTTTGCAGAGATACTGATTATCTAAGCAAGGGGAAATGTAGTAGATCTAATCTATATGGATTTTAGTCAAGCATTTGATATGATGCCACATGGGAAGTTATTCATTAAGATGGAGAAGATGGGGATTAGTACAAGAGCAGTAAAATGTGTAAGAAGTTGTCTGAAGGAGAGATGCCAATAGATTGCTGTTTGGATAGAGATTTCTAGTAATTCAAGATTGAACTTGTTTAATATTCACTCTAATGATCTATTGTCATTTAAGATGGAGAATGGCAAAGAAATGTTCTGATGAAAGAGTCAAGAGGCACCATCATTAACAGCATCAGAGTATTGTGGCTGGTGGGCTGGAAGATGGTGAAAGTGATGGAAATGGGATGCAGTTCCATATAAAAACAAACATACATTTGGGGTGCATTCACCATTAACAATTGAAAATGAAGCATCTTCTCCAAGCTAATCTCATCCAGGGCTGCTTCTGCAGACACTGAAAAGAAGATTCCTTGAGAATGGAGGTCTGTCCTGCCTCTTGTGGGTTCTTGATTTAGGATGAGAGGAATGGTTGTGTGGATATGTCAGTCTATTAATTACACAGAACTTTATGCAGAAGGATAAAGAAAAGTAGATTCTCTTTAAGGAAGAAAGCTGACTACAGTATTGAAAAAAAAAAAAAAGAAAACAAATGTCTGTATTAGTTTGCCAGTGGATGACTGTGAACCATCAGGGCATGAGGCAGTGAGAGAAATGACAAATGTGATCCTAGAGAAGATTGTTCCAGCAGCAATGGGAAGGCACAGCTGACATGGACAGGGCACTGCTGGACCATCATGTCTGCCACAGGATCTTTCACAGGTGTTAGGACAGGTATCAGTCTGTCAGGATGCTCCATGTAATCGTGAGAGACCTGAGCTTTCCAACAAGAGGAGAGAGCTGGAAACTGTTCTCTACAGACACTGACCCTGGCTGTGAGGGCTGTACAATACCTTCCTGGTGGTGCCTGGGAATTTCTGAGTGCCAGGATGTCTTCCAGTCTTATCTTTCTAATGTTACAGATGGGAAAGCATTAGCCATCAAGAATATGTGTATGGTTTTGATCAGCTTTTTTTTTGGTCACTTTTTTGTTTATTTGTTTGTTTACATATAAGTGCATATATGTGTGTGTACACACATACAGCCACAAATACATATTTAAGTGAAGTTTTCCTTCTATTGTGTATTGGGCAGCATAGAAACACAGAGGTATATTTTGTGTTCTCTGTAATAACCCACAGAGCCAGCCAGTATTTGTTGATATGCTGCGTTTCTGAGTATTTCTGGTCATGGCTTTCAAGTCATAAAAATCTCTTCTTGTCCTCACATTAGGTAAAAATAATAGGAGAACCACCATCAAATTCATCTGTACATAAAATCTCTTTGCTTCCTTCATGTGTGTGTACTTAGGCAGTGTGTATAGTATGCATAAGTAATTAATGTTGCAAGCTGGAAGAATGAATTATTGTCAGATGGAGGTAAAGCATGCAATACAGTCAAGTAAGCAGTTCCAATAATAGCTGTGCTTATAGAAGCAAAATGCAATAGAGGGCAAACTCTACAGGTTGCCAGATCGGTGTCAGTGTGGAGCTTTGCTGCCAGTTGGTGACCAGGGGACAGCAGAAGGATTGGTTTTAGCTGAATGCTTTTAAGCTTATGTGTTACCACACGTAATGAGATTGCTTCTCAAGCAGTGGCACTTAAGCAAAGGGCAGACATAATTTTAGCTTGATTTAGTTGGTGGAGATCTAACAAAAAAGCACCTTTTCCTCCCTCCCTAGCTTGGCATTTTATCAGTGAGCGAGAATGTGTTGTAGGTGAATGTGAGCCATGTCCTGTTGTTGCTGGAACAGCTGGATCAGAGTGACACGTGCCTCTCCACCTGAAAATTTAGCTGAAAAAAATGGAACTGTAGTAGAGCAACTGGGCTGTGCAAACTCCCCAAAAGCTGGCACTGCCCAGGGTAAAGTACAACCCCAGGGAGCACTCTGGTTTTGGACAGGTCACAGCAGTGTTTTTAATTAATGTGGTAGAGAAGCTAATCACAAGAACCACAAAAATTCTCTTTTCCAAAGACTCTTTTCCAAAGTGGACACCAGAATGCTGGATATGTTGTAGCCCAGCTGAAGGCTGAACTTCAAGCCAACAGCCATGCAAATACCACTTCTCATATTGTATAAGAGAAAGAAACTGCAGGGCCCTTGAATACATGTACACAGACTTTGGTGTGTATTAGCAGAGTATCAGGGGCCTCAGAATCACAGTGTCACACACTCAGGCACACACAGAACATGCAGGCACACACTGATAGGGCAGAGTCCCCAGAGAAAGGTTTGCTCCCTCCCCTGCCCACCTCTTCACAAACAGGCAGAGTTCAATTCCAGACTGCCCGGGGTACAAAGCAGATAAAGACTGGCATGGAAGAGCCCGTGGGCAGCTTGGCAGCCTCAGTAGTTACTGGTATCAAAGGTCACTGAATGCTAAAAAATAAATATGTTACAGTGCCAGCAGGGCACTGGTGACCCAAGATAAAAGTTTGTCTACCACTGAGATACATTTTCATGTTTGGCACCTATATAAACTGTATTTTGTGATTTTTCGTGTTCATGAAAATATGCAGGGGTGAAACATGTTATGCTTAATGCTGGCAAGAGGATCTGCTTCAGAGGCCAGTCTCTCTCACTCTAGTGCAGACTGTGCTGTTTTCATGGGTATGCCTGAGCTGCAAAGCAAAGAAATTCACTTTTTATGAAGCTTCTGACTCAGGCTTCTGATACTTCTCATTCTTTTTACTCTTCAAAAGTGTGGTGGATTTTTCTGTCCTAAAAGCACTTTTAGATTTGAGTCTGACTTCACTGGTGCTGTGCTAAGTCTGAAATGACTGCACTGGAACCACTGGAATGATATGGGTGGAAGGGAGAGAGACTCCAGCCCACTGCCTGACATTGTTAAACAAGGTTATAAACACCATTGGTCAGTTCATATTCATCTCCTGTGATTAGTGCCAGCGGCAATGGAAAGCCTGGCCAGTCATTTCCTACCGTGTAATGCAAGGTGACTATAGTTCAGGGGACAAAGAACATGAGATTGGGGTTTTTTCAGGGCCAGACAGAGGGCTGGTTATGAATGTTCGGGGCGCTTTAGTTTCATTGTTGTGTGATCAGCACCGAGGGCTGATCTCCAGTACCAGTTCAGAGGTTATGCCTGGGAATGGGGGCTCTCTGCTGCTCCCTCTTTTTACCATTTGCATTGGGTTTTTTCTTTCTGTTTCTCTTGGAGGCACAAATCTGCAGCAGTATTCTTGTTTTAGCTTAAGGACAATGCAAATAAAGCAACATACTAGAAACTCAGTTAAAGGTGGAATTCCTGGTGCTCTTCTATTGCCCTTGGGCCAGTGCATCATTTACAGCAGCTTTTAGCCTGCTCTAAGCAGCAATGGATGACAGGGTGGTGCAGGGACAGGCAACTGCAGATATCATTGACTGTGAACACAAAAGACACCGCAGTGGCCACCTAGCACCACCCATATGGTGTTCACAGGCTAAGAGCATCCCTAGCAGGATTCTGGGCTGAATCACAGGAAAATATTTTCAACTTTTGCTTAACTTCTGGTGAAAAATTCAATGTTCTAAACTGTAATGCTGGCCCCACTCTTTGGTATAACATTAGCCAAATAATAGTCTACTTATCCAAAATGTGCACTGAAGATCAACCTTGACATAGAGAGTAAAACAATAGCCGTCAAGACATCATATATAAAATATATCTTTAACTTGTCGGTAAAAATGTAGCATTTTTCAGTGGCTTTACAAACACTGGAAAAGGATGCAGAGCAAGAAACGCTGCATTCATAATTCTAAAAAGGAATAAAAACCAAAAGAGTAAATATTTGTTCCAAGTGCTTAGACAAACAAGGGCTGAAGGAAAATTCTGGAGTGTTCAAGGACCAGAATTGTGTGATGAACAACAAAAACAACACTGCCCTTTGCATCCTGCACAGCAGATACGCTGCACTGGCTCTCCCAGGGGCTCCTGAAGGAAATCCCTGCACCTTCGTGCATACAAAGTACTGGGGGCTGGATCAGGGCAGAGCTGGATACACGGGAGGAGAGGGACTGGAACAGCTGGACCCTTCTGCGAGCTCTTCCCATTCTCCTGCAACCTTTAACAGCACATCTAAAAAGGCTTGGGCTTTACTTTGAGATTTGAGAACTTGCACAGAGACTGAGAAACAACCTGACATGCCTTGGGCTGCATGATTCCACATCGGAAACTGGTTAGAGCACCAGCATTTCTGCATCCCACTCCTCTGCTTAGCTGAGCAACCCACGCCTCTATAAATCATCCAGGAGGCACTCGAGTTACTCCAGCTTTGTGCGTGTGCAGTAAATCAAAGAGCTGTGCTGAGGGGAGACCCATCTGCCTGCTGGCATTGAGCAGGGCTGCTGCTGCTGCTGCTGACTGAGCTGCCACCTTGCCCTTGCTAGCTGTTTTTGAGCAGGGCTTGAGTCTTCTGGTATAAAACAGAGTTGCTTTTTCCTTGTCTATTCTTAAGCATGCATTCTAGCTATCTTTCCATCTGTTACGAAACACTCGGGATAAGATCACTGAGGAACCTGTACCAAGACAACTCTGACAATTTCAGGATGCTGCAGATATTTGGCATTTATCTCTTCAATTACTGTCTTGAATATGCAATAGAAACTACATTTTCCCACTCCTCTCTAGTTACTACACTTTCCTTGGTGGGTGTTCCCAGCCCCTGAAACTCCTGTCTCCTTCATTATCAAACATTCTGATGTGTTGCTGACTGCCCTGTTCTGTATCCTCTCAGTCCTTTTTCACCCCCTGGGTTCTCTTTGGGGCAGCCAAGGTGGTGGCTTCAGAAAGGAGTAAGCTTCTCTTTCTGACAGTCTGCTGCTTGAGCAAATCAAGTGAAACACCTCACAAGAAACTGATCTCACTAAGCATTTTTCACTCTCATTGGAACTGGGAATATTGTTTCATTCTCTGCAGCCACAAATGCTTTGAGACTTGCCTAACTGAGATGCTACAGCTCCTCTTCTGTAGGAATTTCAGCAATGGAAATCACCAGAGGTGATCTTGACTTAAGGCAGGCACATTTTCTCTCTTCTTCAGAAATTACTTTGTCCAAAAGGGCCCAGATTTTTTGGCTTTCAGGAAGTGAAAGCATGAGCAGTGAGAGAGATCTCAGTGACAGAGTGAGGAATTTGCTTGTTTTGTTACTGTGACTGCATGGCTGGATTTCTATTAGTTGCAGTGTCCTGCTTGGTTCTGCATAGAACAAAGTATGAGTAGTATGGGACAAAAATGCTTCCAGGGGCACTGGAGAGCCATTTTTATGGGTGTCTTACAATCATAATAAACATAGTCCATCTATCACTTTTATTTTTCTGCTAAAATAGCAAGAATGAAGTAAAATATTAGAGCAGGAAGATGTACTTTTTCCAGACAAGCCAATAAGCTGTTAAAAATGCATGTACATATATTGATGTTGCTGCTCTTTCTGCTTTAAACAACCGGCTACATTTTGTTCTTAATTATGAATTAAAGGGTTTGTATGCACACGTCTACATTGGAAACCCCCAAGTGATTCTGAGATGAGGGTGAACTGGGGTTTTTTCAGCCAGTTGGATTGAAATTACTTACCACTTGAACAGCATCTGCAACAGCATAAGGCACGGAAGCAATTTTTCTTTTGTAAGAAGATGAAAAAGAAATAAAAAAGGAGTCAAAGAGTAAGCAGGCTGAATGGGCCATTAGCACCAAACTCTAAAGATGTAGAAGTCAAATAGGATAGAAAAGCCCCATAAATTTTTACAACTCCTCAGAGAAAAACACTGTGATTATTAAAACATGAAACCTTGCTTTTCTAAAATGCTTAAAAGATTAATATAGAAATGTCATACTGTGGCTGCTGGAGGGATTATCCTTAATGGGAATGTTAGAAGTTATTTTAATGTAAAGCAAACATAGCCACCAAAGAAAGATCAAAAGTGGAACAAATTCAAGGCTCTTAGTTTCAGGAAAATGAAGTTTGTCAAGAAACTATTTCTACTCTGTTAATTAGAATGAGTAAATTCTCTATAAATACATGTGTGTATATATATATATGATACAGAAAGTGATGACCTCATCTAATTAGTCATTACCTAATCCAATCACTAGCACAAGAGCAAGTCTTAGGTCTTTTCTATGAAAAATTTTGCTCCCTTTTTGGCTTGAGAAAAAGTATAATTTTGCTAGTGCACATTTTTGTGAGGTCATGTGCATATGCCCAAATAGCTTTGATGATAATCCACAATGTACGGGCAGGGGAGGGTCGGTCACATGGCACAGTGGCAAAGGCTCCCAGAGTTTGTGATCTTTTCCATGCAAGAGCAAATTCAGTGACTTTTTGTTTTCTTTTCAATCTAGCATTGTTACTTTTTTTAAATGTAAACTGACCACAGAGCAGCACACTGCTTTGGTCTCCACGTAAGCCTTTGAAGTGCAAGTAAAAACGACAGCATTGCTAATTTAGAGCAGAAAAATTGTCATCTTTTCTTTGCTGTTCAGGACAGCACTTGATTTGCTGTCTGTGCTGGTTTGGGCAGTGCTGCCATCAAACACCTGATTCCATCAGACCCCAGTCAGCAGTGCCAGACTATCAATTCCAGGAGCAGTAATTGCTTTACAAATTGTGCCACCATCGACTTGTTTTTTCCACCAACATGAGGCACAAAACCACACTACAGCATGCAGCAGTGCTCACACATTGCTGTCCTTGTTCCCCCGTAAAAGGGTTGGACTTGCAGAACACAGTTTCTTTAAACAGTTATTTCTAAAAAGATCCATCATGCCAGTACTCAGCCCCAGCCTGCTGGCTTTGCTAAAAAACTTTCCCAGAAAGTAAGAAAGTGCTAAATCGTTCTATGCAGTGTGAAAATTCGCTTGTTCAAACGTTTAGTGTCATACATGGCAGCAAGGTTTTACTGTGTAATAAGAATTATTTTTTTCAAATAATTGCCAATATTTATAGGGAAGTTTTTTTCAAACCTGCTGCCTCTTTCCCTTGTCTTAACCTGGATATAGAAATAAATATCACAAAAAATCAGTGTTCTTTTTTACTTGCTTGCAGCCCTGCAAGCAGCCAGCCCTCAGTTTGCTGTTCAGACAAGGTACCACCACCATATGCTGGTGACCAGTTACCAGTCAACAGAAATTTTGCTTCAAGCTAGAATCCATTTTTTAAGAGCTCTGCAAGTGCCAGAGAGCCCTGACAGGGAGGTACTGCAGTGCCTGAGGTGTGCCGAGGATTCAGTGCATGGGAGGAAGGTCTTAGTTGAAATATAAGGATTTATTTAATTGTCAGAATTTGGAAAACTCCAAGCAGTTTTTGTTGGAAGATTCTAAAACGTGTCCCAGATTATCAGTTGTAGACCTGTTGAAACAGGGGTCAGAATTTATAGAACCAAGTATTTCATTTATAACAGAAGACAATTTTACATTAGTTATGCACCAGAACTGTACCTAACAACTCCTTTTGGAATTATTTTTACTTTCTTGCAATTCTTTTTAAAACATGAGTGTAGTTGGTATCTAGCAGCTTTTCTCCAGATAGTCTCAGGAAATGTGCTGTTAAGATAAAATGAAAATGCCATAACTTCGTGATGTGCACTCACTTTAAGCTACCAAATCTATTGGTATTTTCCTCACCAGTCTGGTGCCACAATGCCAAAAGCAATCGATCCATTTTTTTGTTACAAGCCATAGGCTAGAAAGCACATGGCACAAATGAAGTGGCTGTGACAAAGCACACGAGCTGTATTGAGCAAGTGTGCACCACCCTGGAACACCAGGCTGTAATTTTTGCTTCCCTGGTGTCCCTTTTATTTATAGCCATGTAGAATAGCAGAAGAAAAACAATTAGCATGTTCTACTCCCTCATTAAAATATGATTACTTGATGATGATATCAAATGCAGGGCAAGAGCCATTGCACAGAAGCTCAGGATTTGCAGCCTTGCCCTGCAGTGCTTGTGCTCATTCTTAAACCTTAGTGCTCAATGTAGCAGTTAGAGCAGCAAGTGGGACAGAAAACCTGATTTACAGGGCTGTGGGATCCTTCCTACCTGTGAACATCTTCCTTCCTCCATTGCATTCAGTGCTCACTACTCATTAAATTCCTGTCTCCCCTCATCCCCACACCATGTTTCCAGAACTCATGACTGACTTGCTGGGCTGAGAGCTGGGTGAAGACAGGTTCTAGTTACAAGATGCCAAATGCAGAGTGCCAATGCAGGGATCCCGTGCTGCCCCTCTAATGAGCTGCAGGTCTGACAGAGAGGGTGGGCATGGAGGGCACAGCACAGGGCTGGGGTTTGTTCAGAAAGAATTATAATTCTGTCCAAGGCAGTTCTAGCAGGGAGCTCTATGAGTGGCAGCCACAGAGTCTGTGTTCCTCTCATCTTACCTGCTTAATCCTTGTCCAACCCGCTGATGCTGCCAGAAAGACAAGGTGCCATCTGCCCACATGTTTGGGGTTTTTTTTATGGGAACGTAAACTCAGTGAGTTTCATGTCATTTCATACAGCGACTCCAAAACTGTGGAACAAAAACTTCCAGTCACATCCAAACTGAACATTTCAATGTTTAATACGTGCAAACACCCTGTGTGATGGTACCTGTGTTTTGTATCTGACACCAATTTCTGCATTCTGCCTCAACATCCAAGGCAATGAATCTTCTTGAAACTGGAGCATGACACACTGAGGGGTGTCTTGTATTTCTTGTTGTCTCTGGCAAATGAGCTATCAGCCTCACAATGTTGATACTGGTTTTTTTTTCCAAGTGTTTCTGATTCTCTTAGCTCTTAGCATCATATCCAAGACCTGAAGGTGCAGCTGTCACTTAATATCAAAAGGGGGCTACACTGTATCCATTTAGTATCCAGAAACTCAGGGACTTGGATACAGGAGCTGAATAAGGTGTTGAACAGAATGGGATTCCTGCTAGACCAGAGCAGAGTTTGGCAACAAGGAGACTCAGAAAGCTATTTTTCATTTATTAATAGCAGTACAGGACAATGGCAGAGTTTTTCTAATGTTCTTTTCACAACTCCTTAAAAATGTAACCCAAGGAGAAGTGGTGCTATGGCACAGGTGATGCAGTGCTGAACAATGAATCCTTTGCTGCACAGACTCCTGAGCAGAACACCAGGCATCATAAGGATGGGCAGACACAGCACGTTCAGCTTCACAGCAGTTTCCAGCCTCTCCTGGCCCTGCTTCACCCTCTCCTGGCACCACTGGTGCTGGCATGCAGTGTAGGTTAGCAGGTCTCACCAAAGCCAACAGGGATAGGCTGGTGAGGAGTAGTGCAACCATTTGGGACATGAGGCATTACATATACACTAGCAAGTGTCTTAAGCTTGGAGTTGTCTAAAGCCATTGAGCTTTTGCAGCACTTTTAGTGTGGGGCACTGCAGTTTCTACAGTGGAAAAATAAGGAACTGTCTCTTCCTGGCATGTAAGTGACTTCTGTTTCTGTTTGCACCTTCACACAGAGTGATCAGAGTTACCAATTCAGCTGGCTGATACCTTACAGCCAAAGCAAGGGTATGAGAAGAGTAATAAGAACTGGGCCCTGAAATTTCCAGTTTAGTTTGGCAGTTTTGCTGTGTATGGCAGCTTTGCAGTTGGAAAAATTTCTCCTCCATAAAAAGAGTTTAATTCTGCAGGTATAGGCAAATAAGTGGCAGTGTGTTGGTGTGAAAGGGAGAGGGAAGCAGCAGGGCACCATTTGGGGATTGATCTGACAGTGGCAACAAAATGGGACTCACTTGCACAGTGCTCTATCAATCCATGAGAGATATTCACTAGGAACCAGACTGGATTTGAAGGAATATTTTAAAGAAATTAAATTAGATTAAATTTCCCCACTTACCACCTGCTGGAACTGGACCTCGTGGATTTGCCATTGCTGCTTTAGAAACACACGTGGCTGTGCTCCGGCTGCTTGGCATGTGAAAACTGGCACAGAGATGTACTGTGATTGTGGGAAGAGGATTTATTCCACCAGCAGGTTCCTGCAGGATTTGTGCACAGCACACAGTTAGTGTCTGGTGATCAGAGTATTCACTAGCAGAGTGCATGCAGCGAGAATGAAATGCATCTTACAGCCATCCCTTTATATTAAAGCTGTAACACACTGTGTTTGGATGCAAGCCAGGCACGGTTCTGTGTAAGATCTTGTTTACCCTTTCCTCGTGAGCGTTCCTGCAAACTGCTGCTTTCTCACTTTTGACTGGTTTTCAGTTTTACATGGGGATGGTGAGGCAGGTTTCTGAAAACACAGTGGCAAATCAGTGACCTCGCAGTGTGCTGTAAATGCCAGGAACCCTGTGGAGAATACAAACACAATTAACCATGTAAAGTGAGATATAAGAGAGGAACCTGCATGTAGATATTCAGCAAGGGAATTGGTGGCAAGCTGTAAAATAGAGACTTGGGAGAAGTAAAGAAAAAGAAGAAATTCTTCATTTTCTTGCTCACATCTTTTCATCAAGAAGCAGAGTGGTATGGTAAGGATGGAGAATAGCATGGAGGGCTGAAAAATGACAGCAGGAGCTTCCAGGCTGCTTCCAGGCCCCAATGCAGAATGCCTTGCCAGGGCAGCAGTTCAACAGTGCAGCAGGGCAGCTCAGCACAGCAAAGCATAGCACAGCATAGTTCAGTGTTAGCACAGCACAGTTCAGCTCAGTGTCAGCACAGCACACACGGCACGGCACGGCACGGCTCAGCACAGCACAGCACAGCACAGCATAGCCCAGCACAGCACGGCACAACACAGCACAGCACAACACAGCACAGCACAGCANCCGCACAGCACTGCACAGCACGGCACAGCACGGCACAGCACGGCACAGCACTGCACAGCACGGCTCAGCACTGCACAGCCCAGCACTGCACAGCACGGCACGGCACGGCTCAGCACTGCACAGCCCAGCACAGCACGGCACAGCCCAGTACAGCCCTGCACAGCACGGCACAGCCCAGCACAGCACGGCACAGCCCAGTACAGCACAGCAGTCTCCTGACATCTTGTGGCTTGCCCGCAGAGCACAGCCATCCCTTCCCCCACATGCCCAGCACCGGTGTCAGCTGGAGCTGACCTTGGCATCCCCTGCAGCCTCTGGAGATCCTGGTACATCCCTGAATTCCTCTCACAAATACAGGGCCACTGCTTTTCCCTCCTGGGCAAGAATGAAGGGGTTTGGCTGAGCCTGTTTTCTCCAGCACTTGCTGAGGTTCACTCAGATTTACACCAGAGGCACCTAAACTGGCATCGAACACAGATGAACTCTACCCAAACTGGGTCCCAGATTCTGCATCTGTCAATAACTGATGGAACAAAACCCAGATCTGAACATCCCAAGTTTGGTATCATCTCCCCAGCCCCACCAGCTCAATCAGGGTCTGCTGATCTGAATTGCTCATTTCTTTTGGTTGCAATGACTCCACTTCAATGCTACTCATGCATGATCTCTAGAGGGAAGGATAGGAATTTTAAGTATTTAATAAGGTGCATTTATTTTTAGACATTGATTACATTTTTTGAAAAGCATGGATATCCAGCATGTTAAATTTAAACATATACAGAAACCCACACAATACAATCCTAGCCTCCATTGTCTAAAAATATAGCTGGCTCTGGAAATATTAATGGTAAAGTCTTTTGTCTCCTCTAAGGAACTCAGACTGGCTCTGATATTTGCCAAAGTTACTCAGTTTCAGAACTGGCAAAATGATGAATACGCTGAATTGTGTAAGCAGAGAAATCAAGTAATTTTCCTGGTGTTGGTTCCAATGAATCTCTTCTGGGTTACTCATTACACCAGGCTCTTACTCTGGGCTTGATTTGCAGTGGGAGGGCAGAGGACAGCCAGAGCTGAGGCTGGAGCTTTTGAATGCCATGGCTGGGACCGGTGAAAGCTCAGGCTGGAGTTATAGAGCTGTTGAGTGATGAGGAAGGAGAAGGAAATGAGCTTCTCAGCTATTTTTTGCAAGTGTATTTCACACATTTTATTCTGCAGATTGGCAAAATACGGTGCTGAGGAAAAGACACACAGCCAGGATTGACCATTTGTTCTCTGGCAGCCCTGTGTGGAGGAGCTGCTTCCCCATCCTGCTCCCTTCCCTCGTCTAGGAGCCAAGGTTCAAAGAGGGAAGGAAAGGACATGGAAAAGGGAGAGAAGGCTCATGCTGATGTGGAGCCCTGGGGGGAAACCTGTGGCCAGCACTAGGACTTGAGAAGGATTATCAGCACTTTCCAAGATGCTTAGCAGGCAATGCATGGAGAAAGTCATATGGTCAGTTTGTAAGGATACACCCCCATTCCCATTCTCCTCCCATTCTTTGACAGTTTGGGAGCTAGCCTCTGAGGACACATAGTGCAGAGATGGCAGCAGAAGGAGACAGAGCAGTGTGGCTGGGAAGCACAGTGAGAAGCTGAAATTCCCTTTTCCCTCATGTCTGTGGGATTTTGAGCACATCTGCACCATAGAGAGGTAGGCACACCAGTTTGAGTACCACTGCAGCCTCCATTGGATACACCATCTCCAGCAGAGGCTGTTGTGGGAAAGCAAAGGAGTTAAAAAAGCTTCAGCTGGCTGGTTTGAGTTTTAAAAAGTGTGGAATGGAGGAAGTGGCACTAACACGAGAGGTTTCTCCCAATACTCTATTTTTCAATGTACTTAAAGCTTGTAATTTAGGAAAGATCCAAAAGACTAAACTTGCACACACTTCATACAAACGCCTTTGAATGTGTCACAGTCTTGGCTGAAAACAGAAATTGAGCTGATGGGCAGATGCTGTGTTCTGTGATGAAACTTGCTCTAAGGTTTTATAAGATCAATTGCCCCTGACTTCGTGTTACCCACACAACAATTGTGGTTACTGCAGCAGTGACAGCAGGACAGACAGACCATGTCCAGTTCAGCTCTATCAGTCCCTTTGTAAAAGGCTGCTACAAGTAGACAATTGGCTATTTGTGGCTTGTGGCTCTTCTCTCAAGAGAAGTTATAAACTGAAAGTGATACCAAATGTTATACAAGGGGGAGAAAATGCACAAAAATTGAAGGAATTAAAATGATTTTTTAAAAGAATGTATTCATACAAAAATGTGTGTTTATTCACACACCCACATGCAAAGCCACACATATGTGAGAGCATGTTTCATTGAAATTTCAAAAGAAATTACTTTTTTGAAAATATATATTCAATGATCTGTTGCTGCAAACCAAAGTCATCTGTTTATCTTGACAGCTAAAGAGGGGGAAGGCAGCTGCAATTTGAGCTTCTCTGCACTGGCCAGCTGGTAGCTTAAAGCCAGCAAACTGGAAGGGGGAGGTGAATTATCCCCCTGGATAATTCTAAAACTGGTTGGTCTTAGAAGTGGTCACTGTACAGGATAGCTTTGGAATTCCAAGGGTTATGATTCTCCTAGGAACTGTTGGTCTAATACTGTTTTATGTTTTTTAAAGGCCAAATGGTGTCTGGAAGCTCAGCATCAGCCAACCTCCAGCACCACGCGTTGGCTCAGGGTCACCAGTACACAAACAAATGCATCACTTCCTTTTTCCATAGTTGCCGTTTGTTTCTCTCAGTTGTCTTTGAATCACTAGCTGTCAAGATGCTGGAAGTGGTATTCACTTACAAACCCCAGGAGTATGGGATCATTACTAGAAGCTAGAAACATCCAGCAGATCAGGTCCAGCTCCTCAGAGTGTCCTTAGAGGATGGAGGATGCCCTCCTCTGGGTGTGTATCTGGGAGAGAGAAGTGTCACCTTGCTTTGGCAGCTGCCTCTGCAGAGCTGGCACAATGGCCTGGACAAGGGGCTTGTTTGAATGGACAACAAGAAAGGGAGGGGGATGTGATTTATATCCATTTCATTATTTTCAGTGACAAAATGCTGCATATAAGCTGTTACAGCTGGATTTCTTGGGTGAGCCCAAAGCCTGGTGTGTGAGGCTCCCAGATCACCCCATGATCAGGTTATTTATACGTCCCTCACATCAGTGCACTTCAACAGCAGCATGCAGCCTGTTTGTCAGCACTCTGAATTGGCTGTGGTGATTTCTTTATTCATCCTTTTTCTGCACACGGGTTTTGTGATTTCCAAATCACAATGTAAAGTCTGTTCAGCTCTTAACGAGCCAGGTAGAAAAGCAATGTTGAATATATAAGCATGCAGTGTGTCTGGAAGCATTGCTATATTTTTCTGTGAAGAATTTGTTTAGGTTACATAAAATAAATAGACAGGAACCCTTGGGTTTTCATTTGGTGGTTCTCCCTCTGTTCTGCTTGGCTTCTCAGCTTTCAATAGATCCCAAGGTCAGGCTGTTATTTGTTGCTAGGCCAAAGTGGCAACCTCCCACCCTAACAATGCTGCTATCTTCATATCATCTGAGCTATGGGGGCCACATTGTGATGCTTTGGCAGTGTTGCTAGGGAGGTTGCTAGGTTAGACTGATGTCACTATGTGGGTTATAAATTGCCTTTACCCTGCTGGCCTTAACTTGGCCCCTAACACAATGATCTAGTAGATGGCATCGAAGTGTTCAGAAGAGACATCGGAGCAACATCTTCAGATCCTGAACTTGGCAGCAAACACGCGTTGGAGCTGTTCAGTAATCTAGAGGAGAAAATAAACAGCTGTATGAAATGCATTTCTTCATTCCAGAAATTAACAAAATTGATGCAAAATACCCAGTTTCTACCCACATGCATGTGCTAAACCCAAGGCTTTACCTTAACGCAGGCTGTGTGCCATCTACATGAAGAGGAAAGAGGTTTTATGATGACAAAAGTGAGACCTGAGGAAATGAGGCAGGGGAACCAAGAATTTCCCATCTTTGAGTACTGTGTGTCACAACTGCAACTCTACTAAAATGTGCCACCAATGCCTTTATTACCACAAAGATGCCATTCCACATAGTCAGGTTATTTATACGTCCCTAGTCTGTGACCTCAAGGGATGTTTTAATCTTGCTTGTTACAAAAAATAACAATAGCTGAAGAATCATTTTAATTGATTTTTCAACATACTAAAATATCAAATTTTAAAATTCCATGTTCTGCAGAATATAGGTGTGTGTTTATGCACATGTGTGTGCTCATGTGTGCATTTCATTTGTTTTGAAAAGGAATAAATAAAATTATATAAACATGCATGCCCTTCAGAGCTGTTCTGGTTTAATAAGTAAATACATAATTAGACAGGCTTTTCTTTATGCATGATGTCTTGATATGCAGGGCTTTAATTGCACACCTCTCATCAGCCTTAATGAAATTTATGTGGCTAAATCCCCATGCATTGTGTTGAACATACACCTTAGTATATTTGTAATTAATTTTTAAAGACTGCAGACCAGAACACAGCTCCTACAGTGCCGTGTGAATCCATAGGGTGTATACATATTTATAAATGTTTTAAAAATGCATATTATATTTCACCCACAGAGCATAACATCACTACTGGCTGGAAACATATATTAAAGAAGGTAACAAAAATCCAGAGGAAATGTCTTTGAGAAATAGTTAATACACATGGGCTACAGCTGCCTTTTAAAGATTAATTTCTTGGCCATTTACAATGTGGTTTTTATTATCAAAAGCCAATGGACCATATTACCAAAATCTTGCTTTGTAAATTCCTTTTGCGCTTCTTGGGCTTTTTCTGTTCCACAGAATTTGGTCCTTTCCTTGGCAGACTGACACTGTTGTGCACACAGAGCTGGGCCTGGGGTGTCCCAGGGTAGTGCTTGTCCTGCCTGGTGTCACTGGAGGAAGCAGCTCTCCTCATGTGTGTGCAGAATGGAGATCTGAGTCTTTGTTTAAAATGTGGTTTGCAAGGCTGCAAACATAACTTTGCAGAGTCATACACATGGGTATAGATATTTGCATGCATTAAATATGTGGAAGAGTTTAGAGAGCTGGAATCATACTTTTAAAAATGTGGTCTTATTGAAGCTGCACTAGTTCTAACTAGATTATTATAATTTCTTTCAGTTGTTGATTCCCTATAGCATTTGAAAATGAGCTGAAGACTGTATCAAAAACATTTACTGCTTATTTTCTATCTCCTTTTTCCTTTTCCTGGCCTTCCCCTTTTTTTCTCTCAGGACTTCCAGAGTTTAGCTTAGTGCCATGTTGTCCTGCTTTTCAATATGGGACTGGACAGAATGTAAAAAGCACACATCTTTGTCTGGGCAGCAAATCCTGTCTCTGTTTCAGCCTCTGAGCAACAATGTCTCTGATACACAAAGAATTCAGGTGCTCTGCGCTTCCTCAGATCCAAAATCAAACCTTTTCAGGTTCCTCTCAGACTCATAAAAACCAAGGGTGGGAGTGGAGAGGGAGAATGTCCCCAGTAACTGTTAAATCCTGCCAAGCAGTAGCCCAGGCAAGAGAAAAGAAACTGCATGAAGCAGGATAAATTGCTCTTACCCCTTAGCAAGCCATGAGTGGATGGACAGTCTGCCCAGGCATGGGTGAGTGCCTTTCCCAGAGCAGAGGCTTGTCCTCTGTGACCTTGGGCAAATCATTTAACCTCTCTCCATATCACTGTTCTGTTTCTGAAATGAAAATAAACTGCAGTAATGCACCAGGAAAGCTAAATGTGCTGGTGATTATGAGGGACTCAGATGAGGATGAAGGCCAGATAAATACTTAAGACAGATAAAAAAAAATCCTTCCTCAACTCCAGTGAAACGGTCAAACATTGAACTCAGCTTCTTGGTATGAGAGACAGGATGGATCCCTCAATAAACAGGATGGCTTGCATTTTATCATTGCAGTGTAAGCAGATGAGGTTTTTCCAGGGCACTTTTGTTCTTATTCCTCTGGTGGCACTCAGAGTGACATTTCCATATTTGTAGCACTGGTGCAGGGCACTCCAAGGTGACTTATTTCAGTCCAGGATTCCCTCCCTGACTGGACCCATTCGTTTAGGTCTTTGTGTGGTCATACAGTGTCTGCATTTATACTGAAGTGTTCATTTCTTGGAAAGTGTTAAAATCTAATATGTAAATGTTGATTTTTTTATTATTTTTTTTAAATGTGCTCCTGGGGCTTTTTCATCTCTGCCAGAATTAAGTGCAAAGGGAATTTTTACAGCCGACTTGTAAATTCCTGACAAGAGGAGTTTATAATAGAAGTGTTGACATAACCTTACCTACAGTGACAACTGAAGCAGGTTTGTTAGGGAAGCAGCAAATAATTTCCTTGCAAGAAAGCAGGAGTTGGGCATAGAAGGTGAGGCAGCTAAATTTTTTTTCCTTGAGAATCCCCGGAGGCTATTGTGTGAGACAGCATGTGAAATGAAGCTGAAGCAAATCGCATAGCAGGCAGAAGAAACACTCTGGAATTTGCTCATTTTCATGAAGAAGGTGCAGTTATCCTCTTATAATTTTTTTTACAAGCTGTGTTTCTCCCCTCAGAGGTAATCATGAAGGTCTTAAAGCAAGTCAGTGCTTGTTTTTAGCTTTACAGCTCTCTTCTTTCTTTCTCCCTGAACACCTAAGGCAGTCAGGAATGAACTCTGGTGCCTCAACTCCATGCCTTCAACAGGAGCAGGAACCAGCCCTTTGTTTGCAATCCGTCTGTCTCTTACAAGTAATAATTTTTTAAAAGCTACTAAATCTTATTTCCTTGAGTCACCCGCAAGAATTCAAAACCTGAGAATTTAATCACCCAGCAATAGATGGACAAGCCTTTGTGCAGCCAGTCTGAGACACAATAAACATTGCTGTCACTTAAATGAGAACCAAACCCACTGATAGAAAGAGACAATTTTAACTTATACCTGAAGCCAAAGGAGCCTATGTAGAGTTGATTCTTAGTGCCTGTATCTCCCCAAAGTCAGCTGAGGGTTTTTTTATACCTGTCACTTCTCTCCTGGAAGAGGAGAAGTTTTTCAACTCTTCTTGCAGGTATAAAAAAATCAGGTTGTATTTAGAAGTAAAAGTGCCTCTCCTCCACTTTCCTACATCCTTCTGCTGACTACAACTATCCGTGAATCTTTGGGATAAACCTCTAAATGGCATCATAATTCCCAAAAGTTTTAACAATATCTTTCTCACACCTTTGTTATGATGTTTATGTGTGGAGGCAGTGCCCATTGGCAAGTGGCAGCAAGATTTACACTGCAGAGCCTGGGTGCTGTGAAGAAAGAGCAATGCCTGACTTCCTCCCTGCTCAGCCTCTGCCCTACCCTGGCATGTTTGGCAAAATCCTGAAGTAACTTTCCTGGAAAGGTGAAAGGTCAAGGGACAGAGTATTCAACATAGAGTAAATAAAATAAGCAGTTGAAAGCAAAGCAAAGGACAGCTCTGAAAAGGGAAAGCCAGAACTAAACCCCCTCAGTGCTTCCTAATTATCCTGGGACAGTTGTGGCCCACAGAGTGTGCAAAGTGCAGGAGCTGCTGCTGAGGGCAGGGGGAACTGGGCAGCACTGCTGAAAGCATTCTGTGAGTGCTGATGGATTTTTAAACCTCCTTTTCACTGCAGTGTGGTTGGAAGGGCAACATGAGCTGGTCTGGCAGGATGGCAGTGACAGGGAAGATTAACTAGTAAGCGACCAGTTTGCACAAATTGTCAAGAAAAACAAAGCCTGTAGATTGTTCATTTGCCTTCTCCCTTCCCATTAAAACAATATTTTGTTGAGCCTCCCTATATTCTTTCATTTTACTACATGTTGAAATACAACCTCTAGCTCTTAGACACTGCCAGAAAACCTGGTGGAAATGCTGCACTCGGAGCCATAGCCCTGAGCTGGAGGAGATGGAAAACTATCACTTTTTCCCCTGGCAAACCAAACACTCATCGGGGGAGCAACGCGCCAGCGAATGCCTCTGGTTTTCCCCAGAAAGTTCAGGATTTTCTGTCAGGATTTCCGCCCTGGATGCCCCTGTGTGTGTGAAAGGCGAGATCCCAAAGCGGCTTTGCCCCGGGGGAGCTGCTCCCGGCTCTTGTTTAGGAGTGTCCTCTGCTGGGTTCCCCGGTGCCCGTGCGGGGCCGGGGCACTCGGTGGCCGCAGGGCGAGCTCGGGGCGCGGTCCCGGTGCCCGTGCGGGGCCGGGGCACTCGGTGGCCGCAGGGCGAGCTCGGGGCGCGGTCCCGGTGCCCGTGCGGGGCCGGGGCACTCGGTGGCCGCAGGGCGAGCTCGGGGCGCGGTCCCGGTGCCCGTGCGCTCCCAGCACCGCCGTGCCCGGGGCAGGGCCGGGATGGAGATGGGTTTGGCTGGGCGCTCTTATCTCCCACACTTCAACTGGAGTAACGCTGCCCGCCCTGCATTCAAGGCTGAGGGTGGCGTCTGGGTGATATTCATGCACATTTAGCCCCAGGTCTCTCGCTCTCACAGAAGGATATGGCTTGTAGAGTAGATTTATACCAAAAATAAAATGAACAAGGGGCAGAGGCTATTTGAGATAAGTAGGTATTAGGACTGTGTTTCCCATCTCATGTTCCTAAATGAGGGTAGTGACACAAAGCATTGTCAGCAACAAATTGGCAACATCCAGCACTGCTGTGTTTTGTTCTGTGCTTATGGGACTATTGGGACTGATTTCTCCAAATAGTCTTTTAGATTTTGAAAGGATCTGCCTCTGTAGACAGCTGCTGTGTTATCTGTATCAGGATACAGAGTTGACATTGTCACTGTTACCCAGAAGTATTTTCCTTTTTCTATTTTCCTTCTTTTGTTTACATTTCCCTAAAACAGTCTTCCATACCAAGCAGAGGTGACAGCAGTATGTGATGGAAAAGCTTCCTAGTGATAGTCCTGGGTTGATCAGGGGGTGATGAGGCATCCCCTTGTTGGAGGCTTTCCAGAAAAGATTCAGACTCAAAAATCATTCACTGAGGAAAATGTAGATGTGTGAGCCTAACTCAGAGCAGGACGGGCAACCCCACGTCCTCTTCCAGATCTTTGTATGAGGCGTAAGAACTTTTTATGGCAAAAGCTTTCATCTTCTGTCCAGACACTCACTTTCATGAAGCATATGGGAACTTAATAGCTTTGAAACATTTTCCTAGAAACTGGCCATCCAATTGAAACTTTACTGGGACAAGGAACAGACAGATAAAATGACTGTACAGTTCTCATTTTTCTTGGAAGCCAAATACTGAGGGGATGTTGCAGGTTTGATTTAAGCAAGAACAGGAACTCTGCAGTCTTGTGGCTGTGATTGTGTCATATGCATTGGCATGTTGTACCTGTTGGTGAGAGGGAGGTGGGAGTCTGAAACGTTCCTGGCATTTCCTGATAATTCTGAGTTAAATTCTTTCATGAGAGTTTTCATAAGCTTCAGTTTATGGTAAATCCAGCACAGTCTGAGTCTTCTTTTTCAGGCTTTTTTCCTTTCCCACAAATCAAACCCATCTCCAATTCTTCTTCCCACCTCTGCACATGTGTTCACTCTTTCTGTGACCCCAAAAGGAAGAGGGTCACAGAAAAGGGAAGGAGGTGATGGGAATACTGACCTGGAGAACAGAGTGGCAATGGAGACCTGGGAAGGCATGCAGGTGATGTCATGGGGGTGTGAAGAGCTGGAATTAGGATAAAGATGGGAAGGTGGAGGGAGAATGAAGGAATGCTAAAGAAATTAATGAAACTGTGGAAATGGTATTCAACTAGAAGGATAAAGCACCAAGGTCTATAGAGAAGGTAGCTCCAAAAGCTGAGCAGTTCTGTCAGAGGCCATGCTCTTTGGTTATACAGAGGAGAAAAAGAAGGCTGAATTCTGCCCAGATTTGATCACTGAATCACTTTTGGTTCTTGGCAAGCGACTTCAGCCTCTCCACATCTCTTCTTTGTGTAAAATGAAGACACTGCAGCTACACCCATAGGAATGAGAGCAGAGACTTTTCCAGAGTGATGACAAATCATGGAACCATAAGGCTGGCAGAGACCCCGAGAGATTGTCTAGTCTGGCAGTCATCAATTTTTTAAAATCAAACGACTGCCCTGGAATTTTTTAAAAAACTGTTCCATTGCACAGTGCCAGCAATGGTTTGAATCCAGAAGTAACCAAAAATTGTATTCCATTCTCTAAATTGAAGAAAGGCCCACGTTGAGCAAAAGTTTTCAACAAAAAACAATTAAAGCCAGATCTGCTTATACTTTAAAATAGGCACAAGTCCCTTTGTTCTGATTAGTTTTATCCTGACATCAGTTATTTTCATAGAAGCTTATAAATGTTTTCTTTGCTCGTTAGTCCAGCTTTGTTGAAGTGTAGTGGAACCAGTGCATGAACAAGTGCCCCACTCAGTGTAGCTCTCAGGCTGCAGGAACTCTGCTGCAGTGGGATTACTTGGAAATCTCCCAGCAAAACTGCCAACTCTATCCTGATTCCAAACCTTTCCCCCCCTTATTAATCACCCAAAATATCTTGATGTTAGCATTATTTTTTTATCCATTTATTTGGAAGGTCATAGAAGTTCCTCCATCTGACCAAACCAGAAGTGCAAATATCAATGACAATAATCACTCCATGCTGTTCCCGGGACAAACAGTGAGAACTAAACCATGTTAAGTCAGGGATGTAATTACACAAGAAAATACCAATCAAAAATCACAGGTTTTCATAATTAACTCCTGTATGCCTGAGGAGAGGATTGCATCCATCTCCCTCCCTTTGCTCAGTCTGTTGAAAGGTGCAGGGTAGCACACCAGCACAGCTGCTCTGCAGGCAGCACAGCACTAACCCAGCTCAGTAATGAGGATGCTATGTGGTCATCTTCTTCACATTATGTGATTCATATCCTGTACATCCAGGAAGCACTGAGCACTTTATTAGAGCTGATGAATGCACTTTAACCACTCAAACACAGTATATTCACAAGTGCACGTGGTACTGTGGTTTCACTCTGCTGGAGAGAACTGAGCAAGGTAAAGGAGTAAATAGACACTCTCATTGCAAATAAGCAGTTTCTGCAATCCTAGATGCTGGCTAAAGGTCTGCCTTTAAAGCAAGAAGTGACCACAGCTTTCTTTTGAATAGCAAAATACTAGATCTTCCTTGCAGGAAAATAAAATTTCTGTGAGCTTGTCTAGTAAACAAGTAGTTCACTGAGTTACCAAGGTTCAAGATTCTAATCTGTATTTTAGTCCTACTGAAACTTTAACTTGGTAGTCTGGGAATGACCAAGAGAAGGCTGAAAAAAGTGTCACTTTCTGACTTATAGATCACAGAACTAACTTGTTAGCTAATTTTAGTCCTGAGCTTCTTCCTGACATGCCTCTGTCTTTCACAGCTGGAAGGACCATACTTCTGAAACACAGCTCCTAAGGATGTTCAATTTGTGACACAAAGGGAGAGTATTCCTTGTGGCAGTTTAGATCACAAATGTAAGATGTTCCCCCTCTGGGAACAGAGCAAGAGCCCTTGTACTTTCAGCTTTCCAGGATCAGGTCTTATTGACCAGTAGGATAATGCAATGATTTAAGTTTGCTGTAGCAAAAGGGAACAGCAAGTCTTAAGTGATAGATAAGTTCCTGTAATTCAGAAAATGTCATTTTATCACAGAGTAATAGAAACTGAGAGAAGGTACTGAGACTATGGCACACATATATACGTATATTGTCTATCTGAACATTTCCCCCATGAGCACAGCAGAATACACATCCTCTATGGAAACCACTCCTTCCTTCACCTGGGCTTATCCCTATGTAAACTGTAAGATCCAAAACCCTGGAGAAGAAATGAGTTGTGAATTGACTCTCATTCTTATGCTGTACATGAAAATTGGGGGTGATTTTTCCTCTTCACAAGCCAGCTGCCAGGATGGAGGGCTGGCTGGACAGAGAAATCCTGAGTTGAGGGAAGTTGAGTGATCCTTATGTCCTACATGCCAGAATTAATTCTGAATCTCATTCAGTTACACAGAAAAATCACCTTCTGACTATACTTTTATGATTAGTTTGCCTTTCTCCTTGAAATGTACACTTGATCCTCCACCCTCCCTTCTAAGTTTACATCACAGAGAGGAAAGCAATAATGTTTTGTCCATACAAACCAGCAACCAATTCCTTCTTGAAAGCTTCAATTAAGGATCAAGTATCCTAAGTGCTTCTTAAATCCACTGCCTTAGCTAAAAAAAAAAAAAAATTACACCAAGATCCATGCATATAATTTATCTGGAAGAAAAGTATTAAAAACCTAAACATGTCAAATGTGCATGTAAGCCAAGCCTCCCTTTGTGTGCTCCCAGAGGGTTTCCCCCCCACGTGCACACTCACCCCCCTGCCATAAGAGATCCATTTTATAGATTCAAGGATAGCTCTCTCCATGAGAAGAAGGGACGTTGCCAAGATACCAGATGCAGTCCCATTCAAGACCACTCATAGGAGCAATTCAAGATGAAATCAAATTAGATGTGTTGGTTATACATAGTGCAGCCTGCTTGGGATACTAAATGACAGAGTTTGCCAATAATTAAGTGAAATCTCAGAGATGATGAGTCCCCAGAGCTCTCTAGGTTATGTTGGTCTAATTCTAAGTGTCATCATTATAGCAGCAGAGCAAAATACTCTGCATAGGCTACAGAGCTGGAATTTTCCTGTGGATATTAGCTTTTCATAGCCAGTGCTATGGGACAGTACTGAGCTTCATTACGTGTCTTCTACTGTTACACTTCCTTAACCTTTCCTTGATATAAAGCTCCTGAAATCTGACTCCCACTTAATAATTGATAGTTAGCACTTACTATCCATAGCAATATTCATATTCAAAGCACTTTACAAAGAGCTCATTAATCTCTCTGAGCCCACTCCCCCTTGAGGTGTCCACCACAATTACCCTAATTTTGCAGAGGGAAATTGAGGCAGAAAGGTTGTGCCTTATCCTCTGGCTGGAGGACAGTGTGACAGCCAGCCCTAGTGCTCAGGATCCTCCATGTGATAGAGCTGGCTGAAATTCTGATGGCAGGAAGCAGGTTGTTCTCCAATTTGATGTGGGAGCAGAGGTGCAAGGAGGGCTTCTCCAGCCCAGGAGAACCTCTCAGGGAACTGCTGAGAATTCCCATTACCTGCAGGCAGTGAGAGCCAGAGTAGCCTCCTGCTGGGTGCTGTAGCCTTCAATAAATCCTCTTCAGGACTGCCTGGGTGGATCCTGCCCTGGGCAGAGGCTGGAAGACCACAGACAGGTGAAAAAAGTGCCTTCTCTGAGTATACTGTGGCAAGGAAGCTTGAGCTCCCTTGGCAGGCCTCACTGGAGACACTGGGGGTAGATCCACTTAGCAGTGCCCACCCTCAAAGTCAGGCTGAGCAGGCCTGCCCAGGGACCACAGAGGGCACACTTTGGATAAGGATTCAGAGCAAGAGACAGGCCAGGATCAGACCCAAGTGTTTCCAAAACATGCTCCCAAGAAAACCATCCTCCCCAGCCTTCTCACAGCAGCATTGAGCCCTGATAGAATCAGTTTACCAGGAGTTTCAGTGTCTGAATGGTGCCCATTTCACTGTTAGCCCCTGCTCTGCTTCCAGAAAACTGAACATCACAACCATGTTCAGAGGAGGAATGACTATTTCCAGCTTTGCAAGCATTCACTTCCAATCACTTGGAGTTGAAATCCTGTGGCACTGAATGTGTGATTCAGGAAGGTCGCTGGCTGAACAGAAACCCATCTGAAGAGCAAGTCCTGATTTCAAAAGAAATAACCTAAATATTAAAAATAAAGAAGTTAATGGGGGGCAGATAGGAAAAAGTCTGAAACTAAGACTCTCAAAAAGGACTTGTTTCTAATTTGACACTTGCTGTGTACAAAGGAAGGGAAGAGTCTTGGGGACTGTGGCATCAATGTTGCTATAGCCACTAACAGCACACAGGAAGATAAAATCTGCATCCTATTAACCCCTGGCTATAGCAACAAAAGTGGCAGGGGTGGCACAGGGATTCCCAGTGCTGTGGTACCTCCTTTGGCCCCATTCAGCACAGCTGCAGACACAACTGCAGACACTTCCCTGCTGTCCCTGCTGTCCCTGCTGTCCCTGCTGTCCCTGCTGTCCCTACTGCCCTGGCCATCCTCCCACTAGCCCCTCACTGTTCCTCCAGGAGCTCTGCAGAGCTCAGCCTGCCCTCAGCTCTGTGCCCTGCTCTGACAGAGGGACAGTGCTGGGGGACCTGGGTTCATCCACAATGGAAAACAGCATCCTCAAGATGATTAGAAGGAAGTTATAAAATTTACAGAAGGTTCTGATAAAGATCTTGGATAAATATGTTCATATTGCTAAAAGATTCAAACCTAAGAGGTTTTTAATTAAAGACTGGGGCACTCTTATCAAAGAGGCAATAAAATTATTGACTAATTCACTAGCAAAGGCAACTGAAGAAAGGAGTTTAAATGATTTCCAGAGACTGTTGTCCAAGTGAAGGTTATAGTGAGAGAGCCAGCAGTGCAATTAAACCAAATGAGGTCAAGCATGTTGGGCCTTAAGGCCTCTGTCTGCTCCTCAGATTTCTTTTGTTCTTATAATTCAATTATAAAGACCCCCCCTCAAGAACCATTTAACTGTCTCGTAAACCAGTTTGTAAACTTTTTTATTTTTCTGTAAATTGTCTCCTAAAAGTGGTTTCACTATTTCAGGCAGCATAGAGTGTACAAGGGTTTCACAGTTCCCTTTGTTCTCATTTGAGCATCCCATGCCCATGGCTGTTCACACAGGCCAGGGCTCTCCCAAAGCATCCCATGCAAAGGATCCATTGCTGGGGGTGGTCACAGATAAAAATGATGTGATGAGGAGCTGGAACAACTGTGATCATTCTGCCTCTCATTCCTTCTTCCTCCATCCTCTTCCCCCCCACCAGCTTTTCTTTGTCCTGTTTCTGTGTGAGTCAGAAAGAGGGTAAGCTGTGTGTGTGCCTGATTTCCTGCCCACTAGGTCATGCATCCCAACCTTTATCATCAATGAGCAGGGAAATCTTCTGGCCAGCAGGTGCCTATGTAGATCCATTATCACTGAATTAAACAGCTTTAAGGTATGTTTTTCTTGCTACACTTTTTTTTCAACTATTTTTTGGTAGAAATATAATTGTAGAATAGGGCTAGGTGGAAGTTAAGGAGCATCCAAATGCAAAACTTTTGCAGACTGCAATTCTGCTGTTGACAGTGTCCACTGACCAGAAGGGAAGCTCACATAACTTGGAGATCTCATGGGGCTGTGTTTCGTGGTGCAACTTTTCCTGTTTAAAGAGGCAAAACTCAGTTATTTACTCCTCTCAAATAAGAGAGCATTTGAAGTATGAAACCATTCCTGATTCACCTATAGGAAGAGGATAGAAGTCCTGAAGTGATTACAAATTCTTCTAAGCAATTTAAGCACAAAACTTTTGTTCAGATCATGGCTTTAGAGGGTCAAGGTCTTGGGTTTCTGTCTACATCATGAGGGGCTTTCATGCCTTTGTAAATCAAGCCCAGGGTAGCTGTGTACAAGTGAGAGCCTAAGCCTCATACCTGAAAGACTTCCCTTGTAAAAATTCATATCCACAAGTGGCAGCATTCTTTCTGTCCTGTGAAATTCCAAGTGACAGATCTCTGTGTGGAGATGAATTGAACGCTAGAAGTGACTGTTGTAGTGGGGAGAGAAATATTTATTCTTCCTCTCTATTTGCATTTAATTACAGCTAAGACAGTTTGGTTGAGACATGGGAAGTAGGACTGACATCTCTACTTTCCTGCAGTGATGGTGTGATCTGTTCTGATCTGTTCCCTCACTACATCTCAGCAGGAGCTGGGCAGCTCAATGGTCTGAAATGTGTCAGTCTTCGCTCCATGGGTCCTCACAGATTGGCCAGCCTCTGTTCCCAAAACTGTACAAAAGTGGGGTTTAGTGGGGTGTCTGCTCATCTCCTGGAGAGAGGAACACTGATCCTGTTAGCAGCAATACTCAAATGACTACTGGTGATAGAAATGAACTCAGAATTCACTCTATGACTGATCCCTCTTACAAGGTTAACATCTTCTTTCTCAGTTCATTAAAATCTTATGCCTCCTTCCCCAAAGGAAAGAAATGTCAATACATGGGAAAGGAAGATAAGTTAATGCTACATTCAGGTTGCAGAGCTAGAGATTTTGGAACTGCTGAGGTAAGATGCCTGTGTCAGTGCTAACTCAGCCACATTGCACACAGGCTGTACAGCAGCCTTGTTTCACTGGTCGTGTGCATAGATTAATGCAATTACCTTTATCAAAATACATCCCGAAGTATTGCTTCTTGCTAACCTGTCACATTGTAGGTGGGGTCAATGATTGTACCTTGGGGCATCTGTGTGAGCTCAGGGAGCTCAATGCCCAGACTACAGCTCCCTTCAGCCATGGAACACAGATCTACTGAGCAGAGGCTGGAGCAGCTGCAAGCCCAGTGGCACTTCCTGGATGGCAAATGAGATTTTAGCTGAGAAAGTGCTTTTATTACTGTAAAAAATTAATGCAAAATGTCAAATATTTCACACCCAAGCCGATACTGGCAAAATGCCAGAAATATTTGGGTTTCGCTTGGGGTGTGAATATAGTTGATCATCTGTAATTCAAAAGATTTTATTTCAAAGGAAAGAGACAGTGTGTTGCAATAGACTTTGTAGTGATAAATATCAACTGTGCACTTCTCTCCCAAAAGGGATTTCCCACAGTTCTATAGTAATATACAGTTCAAAAGGCCACACTGAGATTTATTGAGCTATACATTCAAAAACTGGCATCCGAGATGCTTTGCTCAGCTAAAGTAGATTTGACTTGCAACCTTCACTGTTCTACACAACTCAGAAAGCAGCCACAGGTCCAGGGTGCCAGCAGGCCTGAGTGATTGCTGAACGTGTGCTGGTTGGGTCACTCAAATCTGTGCAGGCAGTTAATCTAGAGAGTGCTCCGTTGTGTGACCACATGCTCTGGATGCTTTCAAATTACTTGGCCAGCACATCTGGTCAGATTGGAGTAAATGGACAGAAATTAATTTAAATCAAGGGAGTTAGAGCAACTGATAGCAGTGAGTTTAGCCCTCTCCATGCATGAATTATAAACTGATCTATTTTTCTTTTCTATTCTATTCCTGATTATTCTATCATCTATTCTATTCTATTTAAAGCCCCACCCACATTCTATCCACTTGCATAGCAATAGTTTTTGCTTGTTAATGTCCACTGAATGCCCCAAAACACTTTTTATGAAAACATAGGATAGTTAGAGAAAATTACAAAGAAAAACCACTTTATAGACTTGCCTGAATTCTCAGCTTCATATACGGAATATACATTGACCCATTAGAGTTCTGCATATCTTCCATTGTTTAAAGATTTACAGATAAATGCAGTATCTGTCTACACCATTTACAGACTTCCCATCTAATTTTAGCTGTGTGCCCTGAAGGACCTTGAGGTGTGGGGATTTGGGAGCCATGTGGAAATATTAGATTTGTAAATAGATGGGCAGTAATTTCAATAGCAAATATGGGAATTCGAGCATCTGTAAACAAAAGCACCTAGATTTTCAGTCTGTAGATTTTCAGACATTGGAACAACATGCAAAAGAGCAATAGGAGTTCTGTTATCGAAGAACTTCACAAGAATTCAATACATAAAAGACAAGACATAAAACAGGACTGCATAACATCTGAGCAAGAGCTTGTGTTGCCTGCCAAGAACTTTCTTTGACCCATCATGATGCTCTAGCAAAAAGACCTCTCTGGGCTGCTGGGATGGCACCAAGCCTGCTCAGCACTGGCACACATGGAGCTTTGGTAACTCTCAGCCATTTAATTAGCTGAAAATCAAGAGTGATTCTTCCTCTTGGTTAGTAGCTGCATGACATGAAGTTCTCATCCATCCCAGTGTGAATGTGTCTGCAAAAGGCACATATGGAAATTGGGGGTGGCTGCTTTGCTGAATTTAGCACTCGTGAGACTGGAGCCAGATTGCTGGATCTTGTCTGGACTCTGCAGACTGAAAAGAGCAAAAGTGGGGAGGCAGAGAGGGGGGGAGAGCTAAAGTACTAAGAGATTGAGAAAACATGACCTGAGAGGAAAGGCTGAAAGAACATTCTTCATTAAATTTAGAAAAATAATGACGGAAGCTGCAAGATTCCAAAAATGTAAACAGTGTTTGTATTTTATATTTATATTTTAAAATCCTCACTCCTTAGGTACACTAACACAGGATGAGAGATAGTGGGCTAATTTATAGCAAAGAATACTGTGTTAAATAGTGAGGCTTCCTTTCTGAGACTGTGAATATTTGCTGAGGATAAACACAATGTCCTGTTTCCATATATATCTCTATCTCTTGAAACTGGTACAGTCTTGGTTTCTGCCATTAGGAATTAAGCCTTTCATGAAAACTCCAAAGCAATGAGACAATTAATGTCCAAAATTGTGCTTAGAAAGAGCCATTTAGAGACACATGTCACCCTCAAACCCACAGCAAGCAATGCTTTACCTGCTTTTGGCAGAAAAATCAGATTATCCAATTATTTTATGAGAGGGTCTGTGTTGTGCCATTCCACCTCTCACGTATCTATTGGCTGATCTATTCTGATTATGCCCTATCAGAATCACAATGATACCTTGTTTACCACACACACAGCACCACTTGAAAGATACACACTGGTATTGGGAAAAATGTGTAAATAAATGTGTAAATGTGTCATAAAATTGAGCTTATTCCCACTCCTCAGCAGCAAACATTGTAAAAAGTACTTTTAAAAAGTCTATCATACAGCTGTCCTTTCACAGTGATTCTGAACATTTAAAGGTGGGAATTGAAATAAAAATTAAATTTCTTACAAAATTTACTTTACAAAAGAAATTTGGCATTTTTATTCAATCTTTAATAAAAGCCATCCAGACTTCCAAGAAGCTAGCATTGCAGGATAAATCGCATTGGGCACAGATGAGAAATGAGCAGAGATTAAAACCAATTTGCCACTGCTCCAAGCACTGAGGATGAATCCTGCTCTGACTGAACTTGCAAATAACAGACCCCTGGATTTCAATGAGATAATAATTTGATCCATGCGATTGCTTCTGTCTCTTTCTTTGATATTTCTGTAACGGCCTCTTCTTCTTTTAATCCAAAACAACTGAGATAGAAAGGAAAAGACACATATGTTACTATAAGAAAAGGGCAATACATAACATTAAAAAAATGTTTCATCAAAGGTGCAACCATTTAAAATGCAAAACAGAGACAAGAGAGGTGACAAATTCAAGTTCTTAGTGTTTTTATTTAAGATCTTTCAAGTATTTATTTTGAAAGGGATACTTGTTTGATTTTTTTTTTAATGTATTCAGTTAGTCAGTTCTCTTTTATGCTCACTTGTCATGAATCGCTTGACAGATGGACTTCTCCAAGCACATCCCTTTGGGGAAAGTCAATTTTAGGTGATAATGGGAACATAAGACATGCCATCCTGGATCAGAGCAAAGGTCTGTCTGGTCCATACCCCACATCCATCAGTAGCCAAGAGCAGTATATTAGATTTGAACAGTAATAACTTTGACCTTTCATTAAGTTGTTGACTAAGCTGGAAATCAAAAGCCATCCCAAGAGCAGAACATTCCAGAGCTCAGGAGAAAGAGCAGGCGAGGCCATTTCTGGCTGTGTCTCACAGGGAGCAGGCCCCAGGCTGAACGTGTGTGGTGTCCAACAGCATCCACTTGTTCTGTTCTGCCCAGCCAGGGACAGTGGCCTGGGGAGCTGGGCAGCTGTTCTGCAAAGTGGAAGTGTGTCATTAAACTCTGGCAACAGGAATGAAACGTGGAGGGAACAGAAATGGCTGGAGGGGGGACAGAGCAGGGTGGACACCAGGAGGTCAGGGCAGGGATGCTTTGGTCCTGGCATGGGGAGTAGTTCTGCCAAAAGGGATGGTTTGGGGTTTGCCTAAAACCTGCTCTCATTTCCAGAGTCAGAGCTCCACTGGTTCCAGTGAGATTGTAGTTAAAATTCTCAAGATTTAGCTCATCTTTAATTGCTGCTGTCTCAATTAAACTGCATCTGTGATAATAACAGCCCCTCTAGAGCCCCAACAGGAACTCAAACACACTGGGAGTAAATTAAATAATTGTGTAAATTATAACATTTATATCTACTGGTTATTGCTTTAAAAACTATATATAGAACACATACTTTTTATAAACTTTCTACTTTAGGAAATGTTATAAAAAAGGTGTTTGGGCTGCCAAAATCTGCAAGGATCACTGTTAATTTGTTGATCAGCATAAGGTTCATTAAATCTGTGCACTTCATTATCTGATTAATTCAGAGGCAGGTTTGTAATCAGTGATGAAATGTTTAAGATTCTACAGCTCTGGCCTCCACAACCTCCTGCAGCTCATTAGAAAAGCTAATCAGATAGAATTTTCCACCATGCTGTTTATTGTAGCCCTAATGGGAGACAATCACTTTAAAATTACACACTTAGCAGGTAATTTCTAAAAGCCATAAGCCATGGAAGCTCTCCCTGGGCTCTTTGTCTTTCTTTAGTAGGGTAAGGTAAGCAATGGAGAATTCTGTTAGATTTTGGAGAGCTATTTTGCAATATAGGATACAATGTAAATGCTACTGAAAAATTATTTTTGTATTTACCATGTTTCTTGTCACCTTGGAGCCCTTTCAGAGATCATGTTTGATGGGTTTAATTTAAAACTTAAATGGTTTCCTACTTTGAGATTTGATTATTTGAAGTATTAAGAACTTTCTTCATGTCCTCTTATTTTGAGAAGAATAGCATTAATTAAAAAAGAGCAACTTCTTGATGTTGGGGTTTCACAGATCTGTTATAGACACTGTTGTGCTGGAGCTTTTTGAAGGAAAATGATGACAATGTTTAGTGATGAAGAACTAGAAAGTAAGGTGACTCAAAATGTTAAGTGTTCTTAAATTTTTAATAATTGAATCTCTGGGAACTGTGAGAAGAGACAGCAGAAGTTGTCAGCCATCACTTGCCCTGGCAATGCTTCTGCCACTCTGCTCTTTTCCTGAAGGGGAGTTGGGGAATGCAGAAGGAACAGTCAACACCTGAGAAACATTGTTATTCCACCTGTTATGGAAAAGATCCTTTAGGTAAAGCAAGCGTGAAGAATCATGGACTGGGAGCCAGGTGCCAGGTGGCAGAACAATTCCTCTGACTCACTGCATGCTTTCTTAGCCATTGGGACAAAAGTGCACTTGTGGTTTGACTGTCACCTGTGTCACTCCCTCATTTTAACACGTGAAAGGATGGGCTCCCTGGGACTGGCCAGGCACCCGTGGAGACAGGGGCTGGAGGCATTTGTCCCCCTGCACGCAGCCAGGATTGAACCCTTCCAGAAAGGAGCATGCCATTTTGACTGGGGACTTGCTTTTGGTCATGTGAGGGAAATAAGTCACATAAGGATTTATTTTCTTTGGTGATTTATTGTAAGAAGGTCCAATCTACACTTTCCCTGCCAAACCATGTTCATCACATCTCTACCTACAGGCAATAAGGAGTAAAGGCATATCCACTGGACTCCATGAAAAAGACAAACAACTAATACAAATTCATCCTTTTGCCAACCAGCATGCTCTAAATTTGCCAGCTGGAAGGGCTGGATCCTACTTTGTGGATCTGTCTTCTTGTCACAGTCTGTGAATAAGCAGCAAGTTGCTAATGCCAGCTCCAAGTCCCCTTCTGCGTGGATGTGACAGCTTAACAGTTGTGCCTGGGTCAGAGGAACAAAATGTGCTGTGCAGGAAAGGTCGGGGTGAAAGTCATTGCAAAGTGTACCCCCTGCAGAGGATGACACTCCTGCTTCTTCTTCGTTAGAACCACAATAGGAGGTTTGAAATATTGGAATTATAAAACTACACTTGGGTTAATATTATGTTATGTTATATGTTATTCCACAGGGTCTGCTCCATCAAAGTGAGCTAAGAGTAGAGGAGGGAAGGGCACCTCTCTGTGCATCCAGCCTGTGGCAGCTTTGCTGTAAAAGGGCGTTTCTTGCAGTGGGGCAAGCAGGAGTGTGTGGGCTCCAGTTCCCAGGATTACCTTGGGACCCCCCTGTGGAGTGTCCTGTGTGTGTCCGGCAGAGCCTCCCAGCCCGGTCACTTTGCAGACCTGTGTTCTCAGTGGGCTGCACATACTGATAGCAGGGGAAAGTATCAAAGGATTTTAAGGACTGGAGACTCTCTAGGGTCTATGAGCTGTAAGGAGAGCTGCAGTGTATTGCATTGATGAAAAGCAAGTGTTTTGCTTTAAAAGTTCCTTTTTAAAACCCCCTGAAGGCGACACTGGGGCCGGGGAGGAGAGAAGGGACATTTGGGGTAGGGCTGGACTCGAGGGACGCGGGGGGCTCGTTCCCCGGGCTCTGCTGCCACCTTATGGTGTCCCCACAGCCCCGAGCCAGCCTCGGAAACTGGGAGCAACTGTTCCCTTTTTGCCTTTTTATTTGATAAACCGGAGCTTGTGGGCTGTCTCGGACACATCCGGCAGAAAGGAACAAAGGGCAGACTCATGGCAGCAGTGAGGGGAAGTTTCCTGCATCCTGTGCCTCGCTGTAAAACCACCTAAGGCTCACAAACTGAAAAGATTTTAAAAGCACCTTCTCAATTATTGATAGAGCTTTAGGTACTCGTACAGGCAGGTCAGAAGCCAGACCAGCTCCTGGGCAGTGTGAGTGTGCAGGATGTCGCTGGCACACAAGTGTCCCCACCTCTGGGAGGGACAGATTGGCTTCTCCACACGAATCAGTAGAACCCGCACCAGACCTTGTCACTTTACTGCTGCAAAACCCCCTCCTCACCAGATTGGTTCATGAGCTAACTGTGAAACTAAACACAGTGCAAGGGCAACTCTCATAAGGTTTCACAAGTTTATCCTTCACTAAATAGTGGGTTTAAAAACAAATGCTGAAAAACTGCAAGAAATATGTGGCTTTAAGTAAGCCCATATCACAAGAAAGACATCTCCAACATCCATGTTTGCAAAAATCAAACACGAAACACATATCTCAAAACAAATAATGAGATAGATACAAAAACCAACAATGCTTTAAAAACCGGTAAATCTTCCACTGGTCTGAACAAATAATCATATTAAATAATGTTATTTAAATTTAAATATTTGAATGTTCACTTATTTTAAAATGCTCCATGTATACTTCAGCTCTGAGCCACCCTTTATACCATTCCTTTGGAAGATCTTCTGGCATTGTTACCAGCTGATACACAAAATGTTCACTGATGATGCGTGGATAGAGTAACAAATCCAATTGGTGCTGAGTTTTGCTTCTGCTGCTCTTGGTTAATTTGTCATTTCACATCTTGGGCTCACACTTCCACTTTTGCTCTTTGCTGAGAGTTGGGCTGGAAAATTTGGAACACAGACCAGTGGACCTCTGCCTCATGGCAGGCACCTAATTACCAGCATGTAAATAATTACTGCTTGGCATCCAAGTGACTTCTGTTGAAACAGGATGATGCTCCTAAGTGTTAAACATTTTGGAGCTATTTGGAGGTCTCTCCCTACTAGGATGGTGTGTTGCCTCTAACAGGAATTTCCTTTTTATGTTACACTTTGAAGTAGAATTTGGTAGGTCTGACTTTTCAAAATCCAAGTCTTCAATCACTGCTTGAGTCTCTGAACTGTCTGGCTATAGAAACCACATTTAATATCGACACAGCCAGCACAAGTGGAGGCTCCCAGCCAACAACAATACTTCTTCCAAATTGTTTGACTAAAGTGAGATTTCTTGGATAAGGTGCTGAGACATGATTAAGGGGAATCTCTGCATCTCCTGGTCTATCAGCCAACACAATGACACAGATTTCTTTGTCAAGGCTTTCCCTTTTTCCTCCATTGCTCATGCTTCTGCTGCAAAATCTCACTTCATGATCTGCGTTCCAGAAGAGCTCACTCGGCTATAGAGGCTCAATGCTCACCATGTCATCCTTTGAGACTTCTGTCACATTAGAGGGGATCTGTTCTCCTCTGCCATCTCTCAGCTCTCCCCCAGATCAATCACCTTCATCAAGTCTCAAAAGCTGTCTCAAAAAACACTTTTCCAGTAGTTAGAGAATGCTCTACTTCAGGGTGCTCCTTAGGTCCATCAAAAGGGTCACAGCCATGTCGAGCTAAGAATACTCCAAATTTTGCAGCCTATTGTCTTGGAGACTCTAGGGTTAAGGAACACTTGTCTGTTACTGATTCCTGTGTCTCAGGGGCCTCATCTGAAAGAAGCTGAGACCTGACTGCCTTGAAAGTGGTCTCATGTCATTACCTGTCTCTTTCTTGCCGTTGCTGGGCAGTAGAAGCAGCTCAGTGTCCTTGTGCCTCCTGCCACACTTGCAGAGCTTCCCGCCCTCCAAGGCAATTCTTATTTTGAAGGACACTCCATAGTCCCTCCAGGCCCTTTAGGCTCTCTGGGGGTCATTGTCCCCAGCTGTCACAGCTGCTCAGGTCTTTTTCACTGTGATATTCAGAGTTTCCAGCACTATGGAACCCTGTCTCCGATTCAGGCTGATAGAAGCTAATGGAGCATGAATAAAAAGGAGCATAAAGTTCATGGCATTATTGTTGGAATACTTTGTAAATTCCTCTCTCCATATCTAGACAAGTTTCCATCATCAAAGGGGACGTAATGCATTTAGTTTTTTATTAAGGTTAAGAAATATTGCATTCAAGGGGAAAGGTATCTATGACAGAATAACTTTAATAACATTCATGTCACAGAATGCAGGAGGAAGACAATGAGTTTATAATTCTATAATGGATACTTACTAGACAGAACAAATGTCAGATGTCAATCATCATACATAATTAATTGCTTTAAAATTCTTGTCATTACAGGTCTTAGAGACCAAAAAGACAAGAAAACCTACATAAAAACTTTAAATTGTTGGCTAAGAATAAAAGATGATTGTCAACAGAATAAGAAATTATGTCCTTTTTTTCTTTTTTTAATAATTTTGAATTTAACAACTCCAGTGGAGAGGCATATAATTATTTAAGGCATTAATTATTTTTTAATCTTATCTTTTTACCTTTTTCTTTGCTCATAGAGATTAATTTTGCCCTTGTGGATTACAGGTCCCTTTGATGTATTTTCAAGGTATTGGAAGTCATTTGAAATTTGAATTCTGTCTATATTCTGGAAACCATCATATCCAAGGAATCCTGAATGGACCAGAAGAGAGGTCCACCTGTCCCACCCCTCTGTCACTGTCCATGGCAGGGGAGGATGGTTTATTTAGGAACCACCATGCAAGCCAACAGTCTGTCACCTCACACTTCCAAGTATTCATAATTATGACCAAGCATCAATTGGAGATGTTAGATGATTATTCCATGCCTATTCTCTTCTTTTATCCACGTGTAGACCTGTAACCAATTTCTTTTTGAACCTGACTGTTGCCTTTACTACAGCCTGTGGCAGGGAGTTCCAAACATTAACTACCTGCTGTGGAAAAACCCCTGGTTTTGGGCAGATTGTAATGCCTGATCAGTCTGTGTGTGTGTGCCTTCATTCCAGTCTGGCAAATAACAGCTTCATATTCATCTCACCCCTGCCTTTATCATTTCATAAGCCTTGATCATATTTACTCAGCCTCCTCCCCTGCAGGTGGAAGAGCCTCAGCCACTTTAATCTCTCTTAGTGCATCACTGTTGCCCTCTCTTGATCACCACCTCTGCCCCTCCCTTTGCCTTCCCTGGCTCTGTTGTGTTGTTCTTGTGGTGTAGTGATGTCTCCTTCTCATAAGCACAATGTGGGGGTACCAAGGTTTCATACAACAACCAAATTATTCTTTCCTCTTCGCTTCAGTTTTCAGGAGGTTTTTTGTTTTCTTTCAGATGGCCATTTCATAATAGTAAAGTAGCCAGGAGAATTTTTTTCTAATGTTTTCAGTGGTTGGGCTCTTGTGGCTCACTTGTTCACAAAGTCTGTTTGCACAAAAAAGTAGAAATGTGGTAGAAAGTTATTTTTGGCAGAGGGCAGGTATAAGTGTAGTGTCCAATCTTCTGAAGGTATTACTGGATAAACACTAAAACCTGCATTCTGGTCACTCTCAAGTGTCAAGTAAAATAATGGATGCCACCTAGAAGCCACACCAAAAGGCAAGTTTAAAAATGCAGAACCATCTTCCAAGCTATGTAACAAATGGCCTGGATTTTGCTGCTGACAGAAGAGTACGAGGTATAATTGATGAAATTCTGTCTGAAAAGAAATTCATGCTGCTTCTCCAGGACTGTACAAGAGCGTGTCCTGACTCAGTAACTCACACCCAGGTGAGATTCAGCACTGGGAGTGTGACTGCAGTCCTTGGGCATCCACAAGATGCACGTGAGTGTTGGCACCACCAGATCTGCTCTGGGTCCAGCCTGGCCCGGGCACTGGAAGGGTCCAGGGGACTGGCAGCAGGTGTGTGAGATGTGCCCAGCTCTGTGTAAATTTCTCAAACACTGCTGTGATAAATGATTTCAACATTAAGTGTCAATTTGTGAGGACAGCTACACTCAACACCAATTTCTTAAGAGCTGGCTGGCTGTTGTTAGTTGTAGTGTGGGCGGTATCTTTGTCTTATTAAAGGAAATGCAGATTATCTTATGATTATCCCAGCTGCTTCTGACACTCTTACAAGCTGTAAATTCATGGATTAAAACTACAGTTAGTAATTTCAGAATTCCCTGTGGTGCTTCTAGTACTCTCTGGTGTTTGGTGGTTTAATGTCTCAATGCAGTAATAGATGAGGGACAGAATAATTGTGTTTTGGGGAAAAAAATCTTTAGAGAATATACAAAGACATATGGTAGTCTTGGAAAATTGTGCAGTCAAATAAAGATGAGCTGAAGATATAAATAGAGTTTTGGCAAATAAAGAAATCAAGATAGTATCTGAAGCAGCTTGCTTTTCGTATTTGTAGGCATCTGGATAATCAGTTGTAAGAACACTTCTTGCAAGTTACCATGGTATCAGATTTAGGTATTTCTACATTTCACAACCATAGAATCCGAACTAACTCTTTTATCAGATGTCAGCATTTTTAAATCTTCATCACCAGCATCCCACTTCAGCAGCACATCAAGAATCCTCAGAGAGTCTCTGCAGTTTCTGCTTCCTCACAGCCCGTGCCTGCCTGGCACACGTGTAGCTTCTCCACCCAGCCAGCACAGGCTCGCTTTGCATCTCTCCACTACTTCCCCACGAGGGTCTGCCTCTTTCAGCTTCTTCTGACTCCATTTTCCTGGGGTAAAATGAATGCAAAAATCTTTACATATCTGATAGAATAAAGTTATCATGATCATCAAATATATTTTATAACTATTTACAAACTATTTCATAATATGCATATGAAGTAGGTGAGGATTAAGGTGATTCCTGTAGGTGTTGTATAGCTTATTTTATTAACAAATGTTGATTGAGTTTTATAGCAATAAGCACTATATTGATGCAAATATTGATTAGCAAATATCTTATTCAAGGACTAATTTTAAATTATAATCCCATGCTTCATCATTAAAAACTTCTGTTGCATTTTTACAAGTATTTGAAAGCCTGTTGTAATAACCACAACATTTCCTTTTTCAGGTTGTATGAGTCTGTAGAGTGTATTTAGAGCTTAGAACTTTGTTGATGACTTGTTCTGTAGAACGAGTTAGGTCAAGTGAGGACATGAACAGACACAAGGGCGGGGGAAAGGGGCCCACACATCCAGCAGCCCTGGCTGGGCCAGTGGAGAAGGGTTTAGGGAGCAAGTGAGGTACCTGAACACAGATGAGGTACCTGAACACAGATGTCTGGTGGCATTTTAGATGTGATGTAGTAACTTATGTCCCATGCCCATGTAATTTCTGCCAGCCCTGTGTCTTGGGCACCTGAGGACACCTGCACTGATTCTGGATCCCGTGGATCAGAGCTGGGGAGCCACTACAGCAAGAGCTCCACTGAAGGGCTAAAAAGCACATGGCAAATGACAGGCGTGCCTAGGACTGACTGTGGATTTTCTCCTTTTCCTTCCACAGCCCTTTTCTCTCGGAGATCGCGGCAGGGCGCTGGAAGCAGGGGCTGAGGCTGGACTGGGCTGCTCAAGGTCGGGTAAAGCCAAGGCTGGATTCACCAGAGACCAGCAGAGCTGAGGATGGCTCTGCGGGCAGATGCCCCCTCTGAATTCGCCCTTCCCTCTCCCTTCGGAGCATCTGGAGAAACCAAGAAATAAACTCCTGAAGGGCTCTGAAGGGGACATGGGCTGGTTTGAGGAAGCTGTAACTGCAGGTGGCTGACGGTGCCCAATTTGGGGGAAGCACAGAAAACAGAGAAAGGCACAGCAACACTTGTAAATCAGAGACTGGTGAGCTCAGGGCGGCGGGGACCGGGCCGAGCCGA